>CAUYPK010006858.1:0-26407 GCA_963574355.1 Loris lydekkerianus | reverse complement strand
TTTATTGTTAAATCATAGCTGTGTACATTAGTGAAATCAAGGGGTACAATGTGCTGCTTTCATATACAATCTGAAGTATTCTCATCAAACTGCTCAGCATAGCCTTCAGGGCATTTTCTTAGTTACTGTATGTAGACGTTTGTATTCTGCATTTAGTAAGTTTCGCCTGTACCCATTCCAAGATGCACCTACATTTGAGTTTTAACCCTAATGGCAAGAAGAAATCATTTCAATTCACTCTCTGAAAATACGTTCTTTTTACCTTATATTGGATTTTGAAGTTCATTTTCATACAAACCACTCTAAGTACCAACATTTTGTTTGTGTTTTTTTAGACAAGGTCTAGTGCTCGTACCCAGGCTGGTGTACAGTGATGCCATTACAGCCGACTGCAAGCTGAACTGTTAGTTTGAAGCATCCTCCTGCCTTAACCTTCCAAGTAGCTGGGACTCCAGTCAGGTACCACCATACCCAGCTAATTTTTATATTTTGTAGTCTGGGGTATTTGCTTAGTTTGCCCTGTCTGGTCTCAAACCCTTTGCCTCAAAGAATCCTCCTGCCTTGGTCTCCCAAAGTGTTAGGATTGTAGGCCAGCTGGCCTATAAAAAAAAACAACTTTGTTTTAAAACATAAATTGGGGAAGCGCCTGTGGCTCAAAGGAGTAGGGCACTGGCCCCATATGCCAGAGGTGACAGGTTCGTAACCTAGCTCCGGCCAAAAAGTGCAGGAAAAACAAACAAACAAACAAAAAACATAAAATGGGTTTGACCATCTCTGTTCTTTGACTGGTGTGAACAGACTACAGTAGCATTCCCACACATTTTAAATGTAGGCTGATGTTTACAGCATAATCCCTTTTTCAGTAGATAAAACGTTCATGAAATAATTTTGTGATGATTTGTATAATTCATGGATTGGAGGCTGGTGAAACAGCATTCTTCTTCTCTTTCTTCTTTCCTCTCTCCCTGCTCTTTTTCTTTCCTATGTTAGTTTTCTTTGGCTCCTGTAACAAAGTACTACAAACTTGGTGGCTTAACACAACACAAAATTATTTTGCTTTTCAGTGTTAAGGGGTAGAAGGTCTAGATCATTTTCACTGGGCTAAAGTCAAGATGCATTCAGAGCTGGTTCCTTCTGGGGGAGAACCCCTTTCCTTGCCTTTTCTTAGCTCCTGGGGATGCCTCTGTCCCTTGATTGATGACTCCTCCCTCGTACCACCCAAGCACCTGCTTCCTCTGTTATTTCTACAGTTCCTTTTCTGTTTTTCCTGCCTCTGCCTCTTATTAGAACTCCTGCAATTATGTCCCAACCACCTGGCTATTTCAGGTTAATTTCTCCATCCTAAAATCTTTAAGCACATCAGCAAAAACTTTTTTGTCTTATAAGGTAACATTCACAGGTTCTGAGGATTAGAGTGTGGGTTTATTGGGCCTACCATATTTCCTTTTTTTTTTTTTTTCACATTTTTTTTTCTTATTTCAAGTTTTTCCTTATATGGAAACAAAGACATGGCAAGCTTTGGAGTTTTCGGTAATGAAAAAGGGAAATAAAACTTACTACAAATATTTGACATTAAGGTGGGCTTGAAGATGGGGAGATGTAACACAGCTGTCTGTGTCCAAGAAAATAACAGATTGCTCAGTGTAAATTTCGAGATGATGATAATGATGACAGCACATTTTAAAATTTACCTGATACCTTACGTATTTGCTTGAATTTCATGGGATAGAACAATGAAGCTGATCTGATTATGAATTTTCCTGATCAGAAAATGAAAATCCAATGAGGCCAAGTGCCTTGCAGAAGCTTGCACAACCTTGGAACCACCACTGGGGGTTGCAAGAGAAGTATGAGGCTGTTTCCTTGGTGACTTTTACCACTGCTCTCAGGGGATGCCAGCTGTGAGGAGTACAGATAATTTCTTTACCACCGAGGACAGGTACATTGTGCAAATTAATATTACAGTGCAGGCTTTAGAAATATACCATATACACTCGAGTATAAGCTGAGTTTTTTCGGCACAAAATTTGTGCCGAGTTTGGGTTTTTTGGTACAAATTTTGTACCGAAAAAACTCGGCTTATACTCGAATATATAGGTATGCTTTTTAAATTCAGCTAAATCACTTTTTATTCTGAAGGGCTTTATTTTGCTCTGCCTACTTTGGATTAAAAAATTGGTAAATGTCTGCTAATTTTATAAATTTTTAACAGAAAATGAAAAAGGAATAAGTTGGTGATTCAGGAAATAGTCAATTAATGATGCTAAGATATTATTTACAAACTGTCACCCACTATTTGCTAAAATTCTTCTAGCAGTTAGATGTGAACGCCCATTCTGGTGAGAGCCCATTTCCTCAGAGATGGTGCCCTTACTCTGTGCTCATGGGTTAAACGGGTACGTAGTTCTCTGGGGTGTCCTTGATGCCACTCAACTCAATCATGAGGCTTACCAAAGACGTCACCTTCTAACACCATAACCTTGGGTATTAGGATTTCATCTTATGAATTTGGAGGAAGTACAAACATTCAGCCCATAACACATTGTTAATCAGTCAATAAAAACCATTTAACTGCCCATACAAATATAAAATATTATTTGAAAATATTAAATAGGAAAAAATGACAAGCTTTCAAGTCTCTATATCGTTAAGAATCACAAAAGAAGAATCATAAGAGATACTCAAAAACATACCTTTTAATTCAGGCAAGACATCCTATACAGAGAAAAATGTTGTCTTATTTGGTGTCAAGCAATTTTAGTGTAATAGAAAAAATAAGCTTGGTTATTTCTTTTTCTAGAAACCTCGATTTCTTTTTTGTATTATAAAACACAGATTGTATAGTTCTTTATAGTTCTTATTGGTCAAGAAAAATGGATTTATTATGTAGTTACTGAACTTTTAATATTTAATAGAAAACTGGCAGAAGGAAAAAATAGGCTCAATGTTGAAAGCAACTTACTTGAAACCATTAGATTTTATTTTCCCTTCTAACATATTAAATGCCATTTCTTACCTCTACTCCAGCTTGTGCAAAAATGTAATGGTTTCAGGTACAAGTTTAGATCATTGAAATTTCTAGTGAAGTAGAACTAACTGGAACTGAGCTAATAATTTAATGTGTTGAAGTAGTGTAACATAATTGTGAACAACACAGGTATGTGAGTAAGGTACATCTTGACTAAATTTCAGGCTCTGACCAGTAGTGCATTTGTGAAGTTAGGATCACTAAATCTATCCTCTAAACTATGGTTTTCTATAACTAGATAGAAAAATTGGATGCCCCACAGAGGGCTGTTTTATTAGGATATTGAATGAGAAAAGATTGAATTCTGAGCCCATAGCCTGGGACAAATGCCATTTAGGAAAATTTGCTTTAGTAAAACTTAGAGAAAAAGAAACTGATATACAAACAAAATATATGGAGTTCAGCAGGACTTTCTTTTGCTCCCTACTTGAATTTTTCTTTTGATTTGAAAAGTTTTGAGAACATTTATGACCAAGGAAAAACTTACTGAACAAACACTATTTATTATTATTATTATTATTATTATTATTTTTGGCAGAGACAGTCTCACTTTATTGCCCTTGGTAGAGTGCTGTAGCATCACAGCTCACAGCAACCTCCAGCTCCTGGGCTTAGGTGATCTCTTGCCTCAGCCTCCCCAGTAGCTGGGACTACAGGTGCCTGCCACAATGCCAGGGTATTTTTTTGTTGTTGTTGCAGTTTGGCGGGGGCCAGGTTTGAACCCACCACCCTCGGTATATGGGGTCAGCGCCCTACTCACTGAGCCACAGGTGCTTCCCCCTGAACAAACATTATTAAAATTAATAATTACAACTTGAGTGTATAATCTCAATGAACAGCCTTGTTAACGGAACATTCATATCACACGTGAAAGTCCAAATATTCATGAATATGTCAAAATGTTCATAAAATAATATTTCTTCTGAAAATAATATTTGTATCTGAAATTATTTCAATATTTCATGGATACTTGATAGGAATTCAACCATTACTTTGTATCATGAGTTAGGAAATGATAGTTTAGAAGAAAATTTCACTAAGCAACTGATATTAATGAAATTTTTATTGTATTTTATTACCTGTTAGTAGGTTTTTATTTCCTTCGGTATTTCGATAAGTTGCCTGAGTTTTCAAAGGATAATCATACACATGCTTATTAGTAGTCTGGGTGAATACAAGAATATATATAACTCCTAGAAAGTAATTTTCAATATTATCTACACAAAATGACAAAATGAACACTATAATAGTAGATGGATGAATTCTGGCTGAACATAAATTCATAAAAAATATGGTCTTTACAGGTTAAAGAAACCTTGAAATGCTTCTATATTTCACTAAAGTCGTCATGCCTAACTTTGCATTTGAAAAATGTGCCAGTAATATAAAGCGTTATAGACTTACCAAATTATTCATATTCTGTTCTTTTGGACAGGAGACTAAGTAGTTATGGATAATAATGTTATTGTTCAAGGACAGTGGAAAAGTGAAAATTTTATAATCAGGTGCCTTGGGGCCAGGTTAGAAGTAAAATCATTTTTATGTGAGTAATTCACATGCATTAAATTCTAAATTACGAAGGCACTCTGATCAATTCTCTGTGCTGCAACTTCAGGGCATTAAGAAAATTATGTTTGCAAGTGAAGGACCAAGGAACGTTTTAATACCCATTCATCTTCTTGGAGGATGTTTCTTAGGAGATGTGTGTCAAGTTGACAAGACATGCGGGCTTGTGTTTGTGCACATTGCTCTCTGATACTACATGGTGGGATGGGGGGGGCAACATTCACAGAGGGCTCCAACAGGCCGTCTTTTCATGAACTTATTAACAGATGTATTGTTAGGAATTTCATTGTTGGTCAAAGAAATGCTTGTTCTGATTGGCTCCTCCGAAATAAAATATTTTTACTATTATTGGAACTATAAGACATGATACTTGGAATTTAGAGATTATGTATAAGTTAAAGCACAATTGTAATTTGCAGGATATCATTGCTTGTCATTTATATCGATAGTTTTTTATTCCTAAAATTCGATGCAACAAACAGGTAGTGAGCCCTTTGGTGCTCTGAGGTACATGGGCATAAGCAGACAGTTTAACATTGTTTTAACACTTCAGAAAATTACTAGGAGCGTAACATATGCAATTTATAATGTTTATTCTAGTTTTGGCCATATGTATAGACACAGTTATCTAGTCATAAGTCATAGAAAGTGAACATAAGCTATTACCCTAATTAGAGATACTATTTCTGCTTATCCTGCTTTTGTCTAAGAATAATTTTTAACCATTCTTCCAGCATTTATGGTATTATTCATGTTTAAATCAGAATGAATTGGATTTCATAAGAATATATGTCTTAATTTCACCATGGACTTCAGACACCTGAAGTGCTTTCTTATATTACTCTATATATCAATGGAATAATAGCCAGAGTGGCTAACATTCATAATGGCCACATAAAAAAAATGAGCAAAACATTGATTTGTGACTTTTCTAATCTTTTTCTCAACTGAACTTATTATATGATGGAGTTAATACAATGAAAATGCTCTACATATAGTTAAATCGAATGTGCCATTGACTAAGTTATTGCCAATACAAAGTACAGAATATGGTACAGGCAGGAATTAGTAAATATTCCCCAGCAGGTTTAGAAATAGATACTACAGAAAAAATTTAGAAAACATACCAAATTGAGACTTTTCCCCCTCTTTTTTTCTTTCTCATTTATTTTCCTGATAATGAAAAGTTCTCTCTCAGAAAAATCTAGAACTGGGAGAAAAAGGAAAAGAATGTGCAATTCATTCACCCAACAAACACACACTCTTTTTGTATCAAGTATTGTCAACCATATCTTGTACTCTGGAACACTCAGATGGGAAAGGTAATTCCCATATTTCTAGAGCCTTTATAAATAGATAATTTTTATATAGCATGATAAATTTTAGGATTAGGATATTTTGTATAGGACTACTGAAGTATGTAAGGAGGACCCCATTTGGAATCAGGGGTCAGTGAAAAAGACAGGGGTCACTGCAAAAGAAATTGTCTCATTTATAAGATCTGGAGGATGAATGGAGGTTGGCCTGATACTTGTGGGGGATGGAAGGGAATATTCTACTTAATGGAAACTGGATGCAGACGGCATAGAAATGAGTACTTTCACACTCTCCTTTGATGCCATTTTTAGGACTGACATCAGTCTCCCAGATTTTGAGAACTATGTTAAAATTTTTAACATAACTGGTAGAGTTTCAAGTCCATATGCTTCATTGGGAATTTTCATTTACCCCAGAGATCTGCCATGCCTAAGATTATGCTATATTGCAAAGCTGAGATTTCTCAAATATTTTTCTTTTTATGTTATTGCCATTGACTAGGAAGTTATGTAAAGTGTAAACTATGAGACAGATAAAACATCAACATGCCAGGAGCTGGATGCCAAGAGGCAGTGAAGGAGAATGTACATTTTTATTAATTAATTAATTAATTTATTTATTTATTTTTATAATTAAGCAGGTTAATTCTTTATTACATAAAAATCTTCCCATGTAGCTGAAGATTTTCTTTTTCCTTTTTTTTTTTTTTTTATTAGTATTAGATCATAGCTGTGTACATTAATGCGATCATGGGGCACGATGCACTGGTTTTATAAACAGTTCGACACATTTTCATCACACTGGTTAACATAGCATTCCTAGCATTTTCTTAGTTATTGTGTTAAGACAATCATATTTTGCTTTCACTAAGTTTCACATGTACCCTTGTAAAATGAACCGCAGGTGTAATCCCACTAATCACCCCCCCTTTGCCCAACCTGTCCCTTCCCTCCCCTCTCTCTCTCCCTTCCCCATATTCTTAGGTTATAACTGGGTTATAGCTTTCCTATGAAAGCCATAAATTATTTTCATAGTAGGACTGAGTACATTGGATACCTTTTCTTCCATTCTTGAAATACTTTACTAAGAAGAAACTCAAACGTATAAGCAAGAAAAGAACAAGTGATCCCATCTCAGGCTGGGCAAGGGACTTGAAGAGAAACTTCTCTGAAGAAGACAGGCACACGGCCTACAGACATATGAAAAAATGCTCATCATCTTTAATCATCAGAGAAATGCAAATCAAAACTACTTTGAGATACCATCTAACTCCAGTAAGATTAGTCCATATCACAAAATCCCAAGACCAGACATGTTGGTGTGGATGTGGAGAAAAGGGAACACTTCTACACTGCTGGTGGGAATGCAAATTAATACATTCCTTTTGGAAAGATGTTTGGAGAATACTTAGAGATCTAAAAATAGGTCTGCGATTTAATCCTATAACTCCTCTACTAAGTATATACCCAGAAGACCAAAAATCACATTATAACAAAGATATTTGTACCAGAATGTTTATTGCAGCCCAATTTACAATTGCTAAGTCATGGAAAAAGCCCAAGTGCCCATCGATCCACAAATGGATTAATAAATTATGGTATATGTACACCATGGAATATTATGCAGACTTAAAGAAAGATGAAGACTTTACCTCTTTCATGTTTACATGGATGGAGCTGGAACATATTCTTCATAGTAAAGTATCTCAGGAATGGAAGAAAAAGTATCCAATGTACTCAGCCCTACTGTGAAACTAATTTATAGCTTTCATATGAAAACTATAACCCAGTTATAACCTAAGAATATGGGGAAGGGGGAGAGGGAGGGGAGGGATAGTGGAGGATGGACACAGGGAGGGTGATTGGTGGGATTACACCTGTGGTACATCTTACAAGAGTATATGTGAAACTTAGTAAATGTAGAATATAAATGTCTTAACACAATAACTAAGAAAATGCCAGGAAGGCTATGTTAAACAGTGTGATGAAAATGTGTCAAACTGTTTATAAAACCAGTATATGATGCCCCATGATCGCATTAATGTACACAGCTATGATTTAATATTAATAAAAATAAATAAATTTCCAAAAGAAAAAAAAAAGAAAAATTTCTAGCATAGCATATTTGCTTAAGAATAATAGATTAAAAAAATAGACAAACCTAAGTGGGAAATGTCAATTCCACGTTATTCTCTAATTTTAATATAATTTTAAGAATAGTTGGTATGAGAAACATATACAAGCTTTATAGGACCTTATACAAAACCTAATAGGGCCCCTAAAACAATTTTATTTACATTCATCCCCATATAAATAATTATGAATATTTAGATACAAAGAGGTGAATAAAAAGAAAATTGTTAATAAAACAAAAATTCTTTAACACATGCTAATAAGCCCTTGAGTCTTCATGTAGAGATGTATTAGGTAAGATAAAATTCCAGAACAGCTGAGTGTAATTTCAGCTGATGACTGAATAGTATGGTTATCTGAGTAGATATTTTGAAAACTAAAGAAAAAGTAGTTTTTTCAGGACAAATTTATGCTGCAGAAAAACTCAATGTTCTCTTATGATCAGCAGGACAGAATAAGAACAAAGAAACATCATTGGTATGTATAGCTCTACACATGGGAAATTCATCTGTCTCTTCTGAATAGGCTCTAAAATTTCATAGGGTGCCAACTAAAGCCACTGACATTCTCTAAAGGGAGTCTGCAGAGTACTCGTGTTGTATTGTGGGCAATGTCTTCAATCTAGGAAAAGTTCACATGTCTCATTAGGCCTGCCAAAATTACTTCTCCCAAATCCCAAAGCAACTGGTAAACCAGAAAGCAAACATTTCTGTCAACTGACAGATGAAGTCCCAAAGATATCTTTAGAAATTTTAGCAGAAGCAAGCAGGCAGCAAATCAGGCATTCTTCCTGCCAATGTTATTGATTTCTTTGGTTATTTGAAACCAGCAGGTCAGTGTGCAGATGTAAATGGGTTGTGGAAATGAAGCTATTTGGGGAAGATAAGCTAATGTGATTGAACAATGGAGACACTGTTACATTTCTGGTAAGAAGCTAGGCTTCAAAGTAGAATTTTTTTTTATTTTTTTATTTTTTTTATTTTATTTTATTTTTATTTTTTGTAATGAAAAGCAAGAAATAACCTTGGCATCTGGTCTGTATAAGTCTTAGCATCTCAAATATATTTAGACAGTTAAAGAAAGATGAGAGCACACTTTTCTAACTTCCAGGAAGGATATAATACAGATTTCCATAAATATTTCAGTGAGCGAGTTCTTCCTTATCTAGTTAGTGTCCGTATCAAATATGCCACATGGTATCTAAGAACATACAGAAAAAGAGACGAGAACTGACTCTTTGAGTTCCCAACTGAGGCCTGGCTTGCAGCATGGCAGAAACCACTACAGCCATTCACTTGCATCATAATTGCATGAATGACTCATAAGTCTAATAGACATTTGCAAACTAACAGGAATAATATTCAGGTCAAAAAATAACACTAACTTAAAACTCTATTAAGCAAATGAACAGGGAATGGCGAGGGTGGTGAGGATCTGGTTACCATGGGGAGATACAGCCCAGCTGAGGTTGTATGCCTTATATACATGGCTCTTACTTTGAAATAAAGGTAAGGCTATACATTTCAAATGGGAATGTGCTCACAACTTCTCTTCCCACCTACTTATATGCATTTGTTTAAAATAGTTTAAGGACAACTAATATCGTGAGTTTTAGTTATACGGTAATTTCACATTCATCAATTCATTTTATCTTATCAGAAAAAAGGTATTAAATCCATGTTTCACAGATGAGGTCTCCAAGAGGTGAAATGACTTTATATTTAGTAGTTATACCAATATTGTTCACTTAGAAATACATTTGTAACCAACCCCTTTACCCTATTTAGGGTAAATGAATTGTAAAGATGATGTGTGACACAGGTTCTTTAGATCTTTTGGTTCTCAGGGCACCCATCACTGGGAGTGGAAGACAAATTAACTGGGAGACAGGAGTAGCTATTTCCACTGTTTTCTTGACTACAGATGGCATCTAAAATCTTTCTGATCCATGACTTAGCTACTTCTTTGTAAAAATAAAGAATTTGGACCACATGAGTCAGCCTTTGTTATTTTGTTTGTTTGTATGTTTTTTGTTGGTAGTGTTGTTTGTTTGGGGGATGTTTTTGAGACAGGGTCTCACTTCATAGCAATCTCAAACTCTTGGGCTCAATTGATCCTATTGACTCAGCCTCCCAAGTAGCTGGAACTACAGGTGCCTGCCACAACAGCAGTCTAGTTTCTCTATTTTTAGTAGATATGGGTCTTACTTTTTTGCAGGCTGGTCCCGAATTCCTGAGCTTAGGTGGTCTGCCCACCTCAGTTTCCCAGAGTACTAGGATTACAGGCTGCCACACCCAGCCAGTCCTTAACCTTTGTATGTACAGAATTTTTGTCTTTTTCTGTCCATAAATATTGGTAGAATAAACAGCAAAGCATGTCTATTAAGTAATAAATAATGTGTTTTTAACCTTAAGCTAATAACTTAAATAATAATCATCCTCTCAGCTATTAAAATATTAAATATTATGGTGGGTTTTCATTATCACCTTTGTGACCCTCTAGGGATTTAGTAGCTTGAGCTGGGAATCACTGAATTAAGTGAAGAAATGAAACTCAAGTTTTTTTCCAATTTTTAACTTTGATGAAAACCTTGAGGTAAACTAGAGTACTTTAGGTCATATCTAAGTAACTGGAAGCAAAATTTAATTTGCCCTCAGAAACCTTGATATTTTAAATCAGTTTTGGTTTTGGCCCACTTTGCTTTAGCAAAATGAAGAAACTGAAGCACAGAAGTTAAATATCTTGCCAAAAAGGAGCAAACCAAGAACAGAAATGACATCATCAGTCACTCACACAGGCAGATTCTAAACCAAATCACATGCCCATACAATCTGCTTCCCTCTGGCCTCCACATGGATTCAGGCACAAATCTGACTTCCAGCAGTAACAGTGATGTGAGGAGAATTTCTTCATTTACCTGTGTTACTTCCTTTTCTTTAAATCCCTCCCACAATTTTGGATAGTATTTTCAGGAAGAATGGTGTGTACACCCAAGGGAAATTATATACATCATGGTATTGCTTTGGAACTGGTATTTTATGGAAAAAAAAAAAAAAAAAAAAGAGAGAGAGCGAACTTACGTTTTCTTTCCACAGATGGCACCTTGATACCAGTTTCTACAAGTGCTGAAGTATTTCTTTTTGGTGCCCAAAATCTGTTGAAGAGCGCAGACATTTGGTCTGGAGAATAGAGTGAAGGAATGTTAATGTCCTAATGACAACTAGTTGTTCATATCTACAGGTCAAATGATAAAAAAAGTTAAGACATAGATTTGATATTCAGAGACGGGATTCCAGTCATGTACAAATCTGACTTTTGACCCAATCCTACCAAATTGTTGGAAAAACTTTAAAGTCCATGAGAAAGAGAGAGAATTATATATCTTTGAGAATAAAATACAAGTATTTCAAAACGTTAACCTAACAGGAATACACAAATAGCATTAGGTTTAACATAATTTTCTTTCTATGTATCTGTTACTTTTAAGAGTAGATAATCCACTGATCCTTTTAAAGCAAACATACGCTTACTTGGAGGATTGCCATTGCTATCAGGCTTTCTGGAGAAATGAGAGATCAGAAAGCAAAAGAGGCAAGATTTAGCAACTCCAAAGACACAGTATTCTATAATTTTCAGGACAAGAAATCCCAGAAGTAAATGAATGGCAAAATTAACCTTTTAGCAATATGGTTGTACAAGGGAAAATTTATCTTTTTGAATAGAATAGATTACAATATCCTCTGTCAAAATTTTAAGTTTTTTTTTTTTTTTTCTCTCTTAAAGAGATAGAAGTCTTATTTCACTCTAAGGCAAAGAAGCTTTTGAACATCATGAAAATCCTCTGAAGCATACAAAGAAATGCCAAGATCCACTTCAAAAAAAATTATGAATGTTTTTTACTAGAGTATGTATGATAAGTTTTTAAAAGGCTAAATTGTAGTTGCATTTGTTCTGTGAAATATAAATTGTTTTTGTAAATTCTATAGAATTTAAAACTAACTTAAATCTTCAAAGAATTCAAAGAACTAGTTATATTACCCAGCATTTAACTTTTATATATAACTTAAAAGAAATTTCCTCTAACATCTTGTGAGATGTTTTAAAGTGGTTTACATAATGATAGCTTCTGACAATAGATTCTTTAATTTTGAAAATCCCATTCTAGATTTTTGGGAGGAAATGAAAACTCAAATAAATGGAATCATAAAGAAATTTCCTGCTAATTATTTAATTCTTAAATTCTTTAAAAGCAGATTAAAATTATATGTTTCATAAAAAGCAATTATATTTGATATTTTCACAGTAATTCATAAAGTTTGAAAGGCATATATAAAACACAGAATACCCACATTTTCCTCTTTATTACTCTGTAATAGGTAGGGAGGAAACCCCGAGGTATATATGAAGCACTTCCTCCTTACTTGCACATATAATAAGCTAAGGAAAAAGTGTTTATAAAATCAAACCACTTACTTACCCCTGATCCCGACCCCTGATACGGCTGTGAGCTAAGATCTTGTCATAGTAACCATTGGCTTTTGCAGGGTTAACAGCAAACAGCAAGACTAGAGAAAATATGGGTAAGAAAGGAATCATCATCAGTCTCTTCATTGCAGTTAGTCCTGGAAGAGAACTGGCAGTGGGCTTTGGAGAGCTCAGGGTTTATATACATGTCAGAGTTGTGGGAGGGAACACTGCATCAACCTGAGAATCCAAACTCTCTCCAAGAAACACCAGCAACTTCAAGTTGCCAAGTAAAGTCTGAGCTGGTTAGTTATCTTTACAGAAACACATGGAGCTGCTTTTTTTTTCTCATCATAAAGAAATTAATCATTTTTTAATCATATGAAGAACTGGCTCATTGCATATTTATGTTTCTATTTTATTCTTTTGTACTTCAAAGGGTAGTATGGAAAATGCTTTTATTTGAGCTTTAGGGAATATTCCACAGTCTATCCCTTTCAGAGTCCATGTCTGTGTGCTCAACATTATTATTTGATCTTATCACACCTTGTCATATTCAGTTCACATCAGGACTGAAAGGTTATTATTTTTCACAAGAAACAAAGGTAGATTTAAGTCTGATAATCACAAGTGAGCAATAGTTGTTGACTACAAAAAAATTCTGAGCAGACTTAAAACTTACATAAAACATGAAATAGCAATTCTGACTTAACTTGCTGACAAACACATGGAGAGTCCACTATTCCTTGCAATCCTGCTAAACTGAAGAGCTATCTCCCATTTCCCTTCTCTTTTCAAACATCAAGGAATATGTAGAGTTAACATAAATCCACTTCTGGCAAGATTCTCCAACTTTTGGAATGAAGCAAAAAGGAAAAACATTTCTTTGTTGCATTTTATTACATGATTCACATGATGCTGAACCTCTGCATGCACGGTGCCTATTGATAAACATCGGTCAAAAGTGGCCCCTATTGGAAATAAACATTACTAATCTACAAAAAAATAGAATAATTAAATACATATTAAGAAACGGGAGCAATGCCAAAATTATTCTTTCTGGTTTTACCAAGAGTAACTGAAACCTCTTAATGTAACACTATGCAAGCCCTAGCCAAAGAAGTGTGCATTCTCATGTCAAATGTTCAGAAAACCTTGGACAAAGGAAATCTACATGTCAGAAAGCAGAAATAAGCTGAAATGATAACTGCGTTCTACTTGAATAAACAAGTTATGTTCCATCCTAGAATGAAAGTGCCATTTCAATACATTTTGTCACAAAATGCTCCCTTTGTATGGCACATCGTCAGTAGATTCCCACTGGTGATAAACAGAGACATTTCTTCTCAACTTCCCATGTTGTCTAGCTTGAAAAGGATTTCAGGGGGGCCTAGGTTAGGCCAGAGGGGATCCTTGATGTCAGAAGAGTTATATTTAAGTTTGTCTTGGGATTTTGCCTTACGGTGTCAAGATACTTCTGCAAATCACTGTTTAGTTTGTTAACAAAGCACACAATGAAACAACGAACACTGAAATATGATTCAGAGTCCCCTCCAATTTTGCAAACTTGGTATTAAGGTATAGAAAAGCAAGGGATAATTTAAAAGGAGAGATGGAGAGAAGATAGCATAAAAGTTAAATGATATTCCTTCCCTAGTCCCTTGTGCAAAGAAATGTATTAATCTACAATCATTTATATTTCTCAGAGTGGAATCATTCTAACTTCATCTGTATGTTTCTGGTTTGCTGTATGTAATGGCTTTCTATTATTTGTACTTGTGCAAATGGTAGGCAGTCAGTAATCTATTGGGCAGGACCGAAGGACCATTTTATGAAAATTATTCTACTTAATATCATTAATTAGCTGCTAAAACATTCTTGTTAATATAGTTAGATAATAGCCTTCAATTCTTGACTGCTATACATTATAATATATATTATTTACTTTGTAAAACATATTAACAGAATTTTGGAATTACAGAGGAATAAATAAAACTCAAAGTATCCAAAACCCTAACATGACTTTTTATGGTATACTCACTGCTATTAATGCAACTCTTTTCAAATTTAGACAACTGCAACTATTTAAAATTTTTTCTGGTATGAAGCTGAAATTTTTAAAAATCCAATGAGGTTTTATCAGAAATGAAGAATGAAGCATTCAGAGAAAGAGATATAGACTTAGCTAACATGTAACAAGAGCTAAATAAAACTATAATTCAGAATGCTGACAGACAGATTTGATTGTGATTATAAGGGATGAAGGCAGAATCGAAAATCCCACCCATAGGCCAGGTGCTGTAATCCTAGCACTCTGGAAGGCCAAGGTGGGTGAATCACTTGAACTCAGGATTTTAAGACCAGCCTGAGGAAGAGCAAGACTCTATCTACTAAAAATAGAATAATTAGCCAGGCATTGTAGTGGGTGCCTGTAGTCCCAGCTATTCCTGAGACTGAGGCAGAAGGATTGCTTGAGCCCAGAAGTTTGAGGTTGCTGTGAGCTACGCTGAAGCCATGGCACTCCTTCCTGATCAATACAGTGAGACTCTGACAAAACAAACAAACAAACAAACACCTTTTGGGCGGTGCCTGTGGCTCAAAGGAGTAGGGCACTGGGTTCAAACCCAGCCCTGGCCAAAAGCTGAAAAAAAAAAAAAAAAAAAAAAAAAAAAGGGCCTGGCACATTACCTGTTTTCTTAATAGTTCCTACAATGAATTGAAAACATATTATTTTCAAGAACAATTTTAATCTACTTATTTTTTGTGACCACAATTTTATCCATTGGGATCAATGACTTCTATTTATCTTGACTCTTTCATTGGCCTAAATGGAGAAATAATTGCAAGGATTGGGTGGTGAACATGGAAATGCATTCGTATTTCAAAAGATAACTGCTTCCTTCTGACAAATAAGACAGATTAAACATTGTTGTGGAAAGTGTGACATATGCTTATAAAATTAAAAAAGGAATGTTAAACCTTTCAAAATTTCAAATAATGGATATCTTAAATCTATCTTTTCTGAGGATCATGTTTGGGACTTGTGCAAGTCCCATAGAAGCCAACAAATTTTAGCCCTCAACAAATATTTATGGTTAGGATTAGTAAGGATATCCAGAAGGATCTTGAAAATGAGGGCCTGGAATATAAAAACTACCTGAAAATTTAAAGGTTGGAGAACATCTCCAAAGAAAGAAAATTTTAGGGTAAATATGAAAAGTTTATAGCATAACTGAAAAAACTGAAGCCAGTCCTGAAGTGCAATATTATATGCTTAATAGTGAGAGAGAGTCCACGCAAATACTTTATCCAGAAAGGCTGGTGATTGAGCCTATTCCATCGCTGATGGTTTGGGATAGAGTGAGGGGAGCAAACAGTTCCAGACAATGGGGAGATAAGATAGTCCCAGTTCTAGAGAACATATTGACACATCTTGGGGAGAACCTAATCCATCCCTTTTGGAGCACTCATGAAGTATAAAATTTGCTGTCTCTCTTCCTTTCCCTCTCTCCTCTTCTTCCTCTTCGTCTTCCTCTCCTCCACACAGGACCCTTATTCTTCTGCTGACTCTGGGTTTGGCCACGTACTTTTCTAGCAGTTAAATCATGATAATTAAGTCTGACTTTCAGGGTTACAATGCCTGACCCAGAAATGTAAGTCATTAATGAAAAAGAAATGGTTTATTATGTAACTGAAGTTAAATAATGACTCTAAAAGACAGGAACATTTGTTTCTAGCTACCAGGATGCTAACTTACTGGAAGTTTGCACATTATCTAGTAGATCTTTGTAATGAGGCTTGCAGCGTCTAGAGACTATGAAGTCATTATAATATCATGTTTACTGTCACCAGCCTCAGTCTTAATATATCCAGTCTTAAACTTGTCCTAAACTGTGTAAGATGAGGCATGGGCTAAGGATTCAACAAATTTGGATACATAAGCTGATAGTGGATTTTTTTAAAAAAAATCACTATTTCCTTGGTTTTGAATGATCCAGGGTAGTTTTTGCACCCAAATATTTTTAACCCTCTGCTTTTCAACCTATGGTTCACGGGATCTTGAAAACCTTATCACTTTGCTTTCTTTCTGATCTATTTGTAAGCAACATGTAATTGAATTTATTTATAAAACATGATATAGCTCTCCCCAGTGTCCAACCATCTCCGCTAGTGAGAATCCATTCTTCCCTAGTACCTGAGTTAGCAGCCCTATAAATAACTTTTCTCTTTTTAAAATATGCATACTGTCAAAATAAAATTGAACACCAATGCCCAACTTGAAGAGGATACGAAGTCAACAATACATCAGCTCATACATTTGTGATCAGACATATTCTTCAAAGCAAGTTCTGGCCCAACATCTCTAAGATAATGAAATCATAGTCAGAGAAACAAATGATTAACCACACCTTGTAGTGACTGTTAATTCGTTTAGAAACAGAAGATTTTCTACAATGAATGTGGTTGGTATGTCATCTCCCCTGTAGAAATTTATATTTTCACTTATTTTAAAAGCCTATCAAGTGACAAGTTTCCCTCTTATTTTAAGAACTCAATCAGGGTAACTATTTGACCCTAATTGAGTCGGGTACTTTTGCAATTTTAAAAATGGATGCGTATTAGCAGTAATTATTTACTTGTATTTCTCTGGAGACATCTAGTGGAGAAAGTGTAGTATACACTTTATGTAGAAGTGCAGAAGCTGCCACTAAATTTTGATTAAAATAATCAATATGGAATTCATATAGAAAGTTAAACATTTTACCTGTATTTAAAAATGTCAAAAAACTGAGGATTAATAGTGATCTCTTAAATTAAATATTTTAAAGTTGGTACAGATTGGGCCCAATAAGTGATCTCAAATCTGGATAAAAATGGAAAAATCTGGTCCTATATTTTTTGCATGCATGTGGCTGAAAAGTGAATTTCTTCATTTTTTATGTTATTTTTTTCTATGTTGACATGGAATAGTGACATGTGGATAAGAAATTATGGCTGAATTTTTTCTATTTCAAACAAGTGATTGAAAATAATCATTTCATTCCTTAGTTCTCGTCCACATCTATGCACCTGTTATTTCTCACTTCTGACACTTTGATACTGTTGACATTATAAGTTTCATCTTCTCTCTCATTTGGATCTGGATGATTTTTGTTGAGAGATAATAGAGAGTGTAGTCATAGTCATCAACTGTCTCCTGCCCACAAATATCTTCTAATAGTTCCTTCAGCTTAGATGTAAGGTGAAGGGATCAATAATTACTGCAATTAAAAGACCTCTATAGCCATCTCTCTTTCATAGTACTAGAATTTCAATATCCCATCTGGTGCATTTTGTTTGTGAGAGAATGGTCTAAAATATGATAACTCCATACTTTGTATTTATCCACCTATTAGTCTCCTTGGATCCATTCCCTCTGAAATAGAAACACTCTCAGGTCCCATGCTTAGACCTCCATCTCTGTTTTAATATATTCTCTGTGCTGGCTTTTCTATGTGCAACACTGTCCTCAAATT
This sequence comes from Loris lydekkerianus, assembly GCA_963574355.1. Classification (NCBI taxonomy): domain Eukaryota; kingdom Metazoa; phylum Chordata; class Mammalia; order Primates; family Lorisidae; genus Loris; species Loris lydekkerianus. Next base: position 8,384 of record CAUYPK010006858.1, on the reverse strand, counting down.
CTCTTCACCTATTTCCAGTCTTTGCAATGCATGGACTATATATGCTTTCTCTCTACATCTGAAAAACTTTATGTGCTTCTTTTCTAGAAAACTGCCAATGAAAGTTGAGTTACTTCTCCTTTTTCAATAATTTTCTGGCTAGGTGTGGTGGCTCATGCCTCTAATCCTGGCACTCTCAGAGACCAAAGTGGGTGCATCATTAGCGCTCAAGAGTTCTAGACCAGCCTGACGAGTAAGACCTGGTCTCTAAAACTAGCTGGGCCTTGTGGCGGGCGCCTGTAGTCCCAGCTACTTGGTAGGCTGAGGCAAGAGGATCGTTTGAGCCCAAGACTTTGAGGTGGTTGTGACACAGGTGTCACCCTGGGAGGAGTCAAGAGCTCTGTAAGACTGGCAGACAGCCTGGCTGAGGGGCTTTTTATTATTTTCTGAATATCCCCCAAAAGGTCACTTCTTCCTTTACTCCCCCACATTAGGTTATCCTTGGTGAAGATCACAGAACATATTTTTAATTTCTTTCCAGTTATTAGTGAAAATTTTCTCTGTCATTCATGTCACAGAAACATGTGGGCATAATGTAGGTTGTGACTGTTTCATTTAAAATTCACATAGTAATAATCTAAAGAGAGCAGAATACATAGTGAGATTGGGTAAACAGGGGAAAATACAGTTGGTTGGCTCAGGGGACGATATGTCTTTAACTTTACTTTTTTCATGAGAGAAGTCATATTATTTACTTTTTCTTGGTTTTATGTAGAGTTGGTTTTTCAGTGAAATATAAATAGCTAATAATTACTAAATTGTCCTTGATTCTTTTCTTTCTTTTATAATTTCAATAGATTTAGGGGTACCATTGATGTTTTGCTCCATGAATGAATTGTACACTGGTAAGTCAGGGCTTTTAGTGCACCTGTCACCTGAATAATATACTTTGTACCTCATAGGTAGTTTTCTAATCCCTTAACCTCTTCCCACTTCTGAGTCTCTAAAGACCGTTATACTACCCTGTGTGACATGTATACTCATCATTAAGTTCCCACATGTGAGTACACACAGTAGTAGTTTTGTTGTTCTTCAGATATTTTATTTTTTTAATTTTTCTTTTTTTTTTTTTTGCAGTTTTTGGCCAGGACTGGGTTTGAACTCGCCACCTCCAATATATGGGACCAGTGCCCAACTCCTTTGAGCCACAGGTGCCACCCATTCTTGAGAAATTTTAAATAGACATAAAACTAGGTTGAAATGGATTTTGTTTCACTTTTCAACTTTTTTGTAGTAATTAGATAACCTTAAAAATATCTTGTACTTGAGCCAAACTTAAGTTTTATTGATTGTTCAAAGAAGTTTTCCTCTATTTCCCATTTCTGAACCTAAGATACCAAGAGCAAATACAGAATGTATATTTCACAGGATTGAAAAAATTGCATGACATTGCAAATTTTGTAGAATCAAGGATTTAGAAATGTGATCTATATTTAGTGAGTTCTATATATGACTTTATGATTTGTATATAAAATTCATGTGTGAGTTCTATATATGACTTTATAATTTGTATATAAAATTCATGTGTGCTTTTTCTTTTCTTAGATTAACTGTGGGTTAAAATAACCAACCATGTCATGAAGAGATTCAGGAATTCTTTATCTTTTGTAAGTAAGAGATTCAGGAATTCTTTATCTTTTGTAAGTACACTATGGGAAAAACAGGTAAGTCACAGGACCCAAATGTACAGATTTCTAAACACAATTCTTAGCCTTTGTTAATGAAATAGGGAATATGTGTTCCTTCTTTCATAATAAAACTATATGCAAATGAATTTGGCAAACTCACAATTTAAGGACCTCATTCTATCTGTTAATATCCTTACAAATAGTACATTTTAAGTAGTGATGACATGCATATGCCAGACCCTTTAAGGTTTCCTACAGGGGTGGCTGGTTGCCCTAATGGTGAGCTAGTGTCTACTTAGGAAGTCAGCCCATTGAGATGGTATTCACAAGGACTCTAGTTGCCCAATCTTAACAGCTGAAGCAACTGTTAATACCACAGTGAAGGAGATCATAAATGGACTTTTACAGTGAGATTAGTGCTTACAAATCAGCATGATGCATGTTAGAATTGTATGAAAATTTAAGATCTGTGAATCAGCTGAAATGTTTTAGAGACAGCCCATCCTTGCATAAATGGAATATAAAAATATGAGTGAGGCCTGTAGTGTACACTTAGGAATGACACACAAGCCTTGGTCCCTATATGGTCCTGTCTCTAGCCATGGGTTTAGGAGTATTTTGATCTCTGTTGGGAATGAAACTTTCATGTAAGATAATGCTGGGAGCACCTAACAGGAGTTACTCCTATACTTACAGGAGTTTATAAACTGTTCAGAAATGTGCTTGCTCCTATTTTGTTAAATAAATTTCTATATATGGAGCAGATTTAGTCTGAGACTTACTTTCCTTATAACTTGGCAGCATGATTACAAAGGTAATAGTTAAACTACTCCTCTCCCAAACTTCTATGGTGGTTACTCTTAACTACCAAAAAGCACATAAGAATTGTGCATGACAAAGTTAGTTCATAACACCCACCTTCCTCGGAAGGCAGTTCAGCTATCTACTTAATGCATGTTCAATGGGAAAGTATATCTGTGCCCCCAAACAATTTCTCTGGGCTTCATATTGTATTTCTTTGATGAGAATATTTTATTTATTTGCAAACAGCTTTTCAAGGTACTAGTTCAGGCTTCATGTAATACTGTTTCTGAAAGGAGTTCAGGTAACATCTGTGGATGTTTGGGCTCCCTTTTCCTGTTCAAAAGCAGCGGATACCTACAGATGCCTCTCTTCCTGTAAAAGGCTCTCTTTTGTTCTCAGTCCTAGGGGGACTTCCACGAGCCACTCTTCAAGGACAGCAGAACTCCTGCCCAGAACTTGAGAGGTTCCTGTTAGTGAATCCTCAGCCCAGGACAAGAGAATTTCATAATCCAAACTCCAGCCCTTCTTTACAGACAGGCTGAAAGAAAAGCATAATATTAATGTGTATCTGTGCTCACAGTTTTGAGCTATTGATGGATCTTTTACTTCAAGACATAAAGAAATACCATTTAATATGTCTCTCCAAAATGTGTTCCTCAGACATTTCCAGTATGAGAAAGAGGTTCTTTGGAGAGATAAGTTTAGGAACCTCACTAGAGCCCGTCAGCCTGTCTCTCCCCCAGAGTTTCCCAGTGCTTACCGGCAGCAGAGAAATGTGTGCAATCATTTTCTGAAATGTATTTAATATTTGAAATTTAGGAAAGTGTCATGGCTAAGAACATGGATTCTTATGTCAGATGGATGCAAATGAGGTATGCCTCATACCGGGCTGGTGACAATGGGAGAGGTATTCACCTTCTCTGTGGCTCATTTCTCTAATCTGTGAAATGGACATAATAATACTATGGGCCTCACAGGATTGATCTGAGAGTTGATGAATTAATATGTGAAAAGCATTTAGAATAGCACCTAGTACATACATGCTACTATTATTGTTAATTTCTGCAAATATTCCCCCAATTAGCATTTTATTTTATATATATATATATGCAAATATATATATATATATACACACACACACACACACACACACACACACACACACACTTTAGGAAATGGTGACTTAATGAAACAGTTCCTATGACCCAAGGCTTCCACAGGAGCTAATGCTGGTGTGCTCATGTGAAATGTGTCTGGGAGAAAGCACTTGTGAAATTTATCGATTTATGCCTTACATGTTGAACATTTACTAGGCAGGTGTTGTGTACAAAAGTTAATTTGAAGAATGTTTTAGGTGTAAAAACAACTTTTTAAAAGAGCCTTACAAATGACAATGATAAATGAAAAAAAATGGAATCGCTGAACATTTCCACCGTCACTTGGAAGGCCAAATAGAATGTCTAAACATACCTTTAAATAGCTTTGAGGTGGGAGAGAGAAGATTCAGTTAGTGAATAATGGAGAGTAATTTAGGGTAACTGTGGTATAATCTGAAATCAGGAAATGTGATGCCTCTAGCTTTATTCTTTTTGCTCAGGAGTGCCTTTGTTATTTTGGGACTTGTGTGGTTCCATATGAATCTTAGGATTGTTCTAATCTATTTCTGTGAAGAATGTCATTGGTATTTTCATAGGGACTGCATTGAATCTGTTGGTTGAAGGGAATCCACAATTTTTCTGGGCTTCACAGAAATTTTTGTAATGAGAATATTTTATTTATTTGCAACTACACACACACACACGCACACAAACACACACATCAGTTTATATTGTTGTTACAAACAGAGTTTGTTGCGTAACATTTAGATAATCTTCCCTCTTTGCCAGACAACCTGCCCTGGCCTAAAGGGCAGGTTGTTTAAATACCACTGTTTAAGAAATGGTGAATGTTCAGCATGACTTTATGAAGTTGACAGATGCTAAGTGTGTTTTACACAAAACAGTAATTTAAAAATTCTTTTTAAAATGTCAAAACATTAAAGTAAAACCTGGAGTTTCCATTCTATATTTTCATGTCCCAATTCTGTGAAATGAAAAGGTTCCAAACCTTCCATCATCCAATACCATAAGAAGAAAATTTAGCATTATAGAAGAAGAGAAAAAAATCTTCAAAATCAGCACCAAACTACTCATACAGGTCTCCTATTAGAGAAAAAGCATTTGCTCTATGAAATACACCCCCTCCCCCATATAAGCTATAAAATTTAACCCACAGTCTCATATAATCTCCTGAGTGTTTTGAATCCAGGTACTCAATCTTTCCTACTTCATTCTCAGAATCAAAGCAGATTTCAGGCAAGGAATCTGTAGTGTTTTTAATATTTTCAAGGTCAGGGTTCCCTTTAGAAAAGGTAAAGAAATGAATCCCTCTCAGAGACAAGTGATATACTCAAACACACTCACAATTCCAGAACCATCTAAAGAATTTTGTTCATCATTTAAAGCACATAAAGAACCCAGGTCATTTCCTTTAACTGAGAAATAAAGAAAAGAGGTTTAGAAGAGAAACATATGTAGTCATTACTTTCTTTTTTTTTATAATCCACCAAAAAATATGGAACGCTTCACAAATTTGCATGTCATCCTTGCACAGGGGCCATGCTAACCTTCTCTATATGTGTTTCTAAAGTGAGCAAGAGTCATTTCTTTATTCATTCTGTGAATACCCTTACCCTTTATTATTTCCAAATAATCTCATCATAACGTTTTATGAAGGAGCTATAAGTGGTATTTTCAGGTGGAATTAATCACTCCTTTGAAATAATACATTTTAATTTCACAGTTGTAATATTGTGTGAGGTAGCTTTTAAAATGTACCATCTTTAAAAATCATTGAGGATAGAAGAAACAAGGGTACTTGCAAATACAGCTAATCATTACCAACATTCAAAACTTTTAATATATAAAAAACCTTTCATCTTTATAATTTCAGAGAAAACACCTTAAATGTGAACGATGGTTTAAAGAACAGTAAGTAGATATAAACATATTTTACTTTCGAAAAAGAAACCCAAATCATATACCTACCCAGATAGCACTGCCAAAATGGTTTGCTTGAGAAGCCAATTCTGAATCCTTTGCTCCAAACATTTTAGCCAGTAGTTTAACAACTTATAGATGTTCCTCATTATCAATGCTCTAAAATTAAAAACACAACCACAGCTTTAAAACCATTAAGAAGATATTCAGAATAAGGCTACCCACTTTCCCCCATGGTTTCCCATTTCCTTCAAATCTACAGAAAACCTTCCATGAACTGCATATGAAAGATTACACAAAATGTTCACTATATTTTTCAGAAAATTAACTGTCTTCATAAATGCTCTAATCATCTCTAATTACATTAAAGCATTACCTCCCCATACACACATGAAAAATACATCTCAGTAGTTTGGTTAAATATAGAGGCCCCTCCTACAAATGAGGTTTCAAATTGAAAAACAAGCTAAAACCTATCCAGCCTGATGTAGTGGTCATTATTGGAAGAAATCTAATAGAATATGTGTTGAAACTTCTGGTCTCACATGTACAACCAGACTAATCATTAGGACAAAAAGTATCTGCCTAAGGAAAACTCTTGGATGGTTGACAATTTAGTGTTCCATCTGAGCCATTAAACCATTCCATTCACATAGTTTTAGATAGTCAATTAAAAAGTATAAACAGATTCAAGAAAGGATGCCATAGATGCATCCCTCAACATTGTGAAAAGCTACAACAACATGACAACAATAACATCCAAAAAAATAGTTCTTGTGCCACAGTAAAAGAGAACATATATAGATAGGTCACTGATTCAATGGCATGTGTGTGGTGAGCAGAAGGAAGGTACAGGAAAGGGTTCCTTTTTCAAAAACAGTTATGTACATAAAAAGGGAGGTAAAAACAGAATAGTGACAAATAGTATAGAATGAAGCACTTCTGTGCTTTCTCTAATTTCAATATTTTAATGATGACCTCAGTTTACACTATTCCTACTCCAAATGAAACTTAAAATTGTCTATCTTGACAGGAATTGACATTTAAATACAATTCTAGGCTCAGCACCTGTAGCACAGTGGTTATAGCGCCAGCCACATGCACCGAAGGTGGAGGGTTCGAACCCAGCCTGAGCCAGCTAAAACAGTAATGACAACTGCAACAAAAAATAGTTGGGCATTGTGGCAAGGACCTGTAGTCCTAGCTACTTGAGAGGCTGAGGCAAGAGAATTGCTTAAGCCCAAGAGTTTGAGGTTGTTCTGGGCTGTGATGCCACGGTACTCCACTGAGGGCAACACAGTGGGACTCTGTCTCAAAAAAACAAAAAGTAAAGATCGGGGTGGTGCCTGTGGTGCCTTTGAGTAGGGCGCCGGCACCATATGCCAGAGGTGGTGGGTTCAAACCCAGCCCCAGCCAAAAACTGCAAAAAATAATAAATAAATAAATGAATAAATAAATAAATGTAAAAATAAAAATTAATCCCAAAACCAGAGATGTTGGCGTGGATGTGGAGAAAGGGGAACACTTCCACACTGCTGGTGGGAATGAAAACTAATACGTTCCTTTTGGAAAGATGTTTGGAGAATACTTAGAGATCTAAAAATAGACCTGCCATTCGATCCAACAATTCCTCTACTAGGTATATATCCAGAAGACCAAAAATCACATTATAAAAAAGATATTTGTACCAGAATGTTTATTGCAGCCCAATTCATAATTGCTAAACCATGGAAGAAGCCCAAGTGCCCATAAACCCAAGAATGGATTAATAAATATATAATAGTACTTTGTTTTAAACTTCCTGAGCTTTCAATGATTAATTTAGGAAAGTTTTACAGCCCTCACATCCAGGTAAATAATATGTCAAGCAACATAAATATCTAGGTAGATGTAACCTAGAAGGAAAAAAATGCCTCCAAATAAAGACCATCTAAACTGAATGATAAATCAGTTTCACATTCTCCATAGCCACTATGCTCCTTTAACCATTTTAACAATCAGAGGGACCATCGCAGCTCTGAAGGAAAAGATGAAACATTTTCAAATACATATAAAGTGATCCTCACCATATAATGACTAACTCATGTATGGAAGTTCACTGCATGGCTACATGGCAGCAGCAGAGAGAGAAGTTAATAGTCAAGCTTTTTAATCTCCTCTCAAAATAACTTACAAGAAAGTAACAGCGTGAGTACTCAGTATAAAGACTTAAATTTTCCTTTCTCAGAATAAAAAGGTTTTCTCTAGACATAAATCAAACTTCAGCAAAATTAAAGGAATAGAAATTATACCATGTCTCTTCTCAGACCACAAGGCTATAAAGGTGAAGCTCAACTCTGACAAAAATGTTCATTCCCACACAAAGTCTTGGATACTAAATAAACTTATATTTAATGATAGTTGGGTTCAGGAAGACATAAGAGAGGAAATAATTAAATTCCTCTAGCATGACAACAATGAAGACACAAAACCTGTGGGATACAGCACAGGTAGTCTTAAGAGGAAAATTTATCACATGGAATGCCTGCATATGAGAAAAGAAAAAGAACATATCAACAAACTCATGAACCATCTTATGAACCTGGAAAAAGAACAACCTTATCTGAAAACAGCAGAAGAAAAGGAGAATAGCCAAAATTAAATCAGAGGTTAATGAAATTGAAAACAAAAGAATCATTCAGAAAATTACCGTATATACTCGAGTATAAGCCGACCCGAGTATAAGCCAACCCCCTTAATTTTACCCTAAAACTGGGAAAACTTAGTGACTCAAGTATAAGCCGAGGTGGAAAATGCAGCAGCCACTGGTAAATTTCAAAAATAAAAATATATACCCAAAACAATTACAATAATTGAGGAATCAGTAGGTTAAATG
>CAUYPK010006857.1:0-13354 GCA_963574355.1 Loris lydekkerianus | reverse complement strand
ATGAATCTTTGAGGAGAGTGGCCTCGCCCGCGGGGGGGGGGGCGCCCCGGGGGGGGGGGGGGGGGGGCGCGCGCGGGCGAGGCCACTCTCCTCAAAGATTCATCCCCAAATGCTGGAAGGACACTTCCTTTTATTTAGCTAAAAGGTATTTGGGGTTGGTCAGAGGAGCTTTGACAACCCAGGAACACAAAGGGTGAAATTAAGCCTCTGGACAGTTGTTTGTTCCCACAGATGAGTAACGTTCTCTAAGAGAACACTCAGGTAACATGTTTTCTCACCAAGAGAACTTTCATTAGGTGGGACCACTGTGGTTCCTGGGTACCTGATTTTTTGGCCTGTGCTGCTGGAACACTCTGCTGGGCTATGTTCTGAAGAATTAAGACATGTTTGATCCCCAAACACTAAAGAAAGAATGCATATTTTCCTTCTGCACCCAGGCCTGGCATTAATATTGACTCTCTGACGGTAAGCAGTAACTACCAGAAGGTGCTCCAAATTATGATGAACAAGGGGAGAATAGTCTGAATTACCTGTGTATAAAACTTCTCTCAGGGAGAACCTCCAACTGTGTAAAACCTGTCAGATAGAGTCATCCCTCTTGACTGTAAAAACTTTTCCAAATGACCAAAAATTCCTGAGAGGGATGCTGTCACCACCTAGTTCAAACCCACCATCTACGTCTCCCACACCTTCCTCCAGGCCTTTAAAAAACTCCAAAAAGGAGTCTATTCCCAAAGTTTCTTCTGTTACTATTGGGACCCCCAGAAAACAACTGCATCCTTCTTTGTGTCCCTGAGTTGAGACTGCAGGTGGTGAAAGGGGAAATTCACGAGTATTCACTCCATTTTCTTTGACAGATTTAAAGCAAATTAAAGTTGATTTAGGAAAATTTTCTGACTCAGATAAGTACACAAATGGTCTCCAAAGGTTAAGACAAAACTTTGACCTCTTGGAAAGATGTAATACTACTACTAGATCAAACTTTAACTTTTAATAAGAAAAATGAAGTCTTAAGGCTAAAAAATAGGGTGATTTTTGGTTCATGTCTAATATGGATAACAGTATGTCCTCTGGAGAAAGGGATAGAGACCCTGTGATAAGACAGGCAGCTCCTTTTGAGGATCCTGAATGGAACCCTGAGAAACAAGGTGACTGGTGGTGTAGACATTTCTAACATGTATCCTAGAAGGTTCATATCCATCTAAGAAAAAGCCTATGAATTCTTCTAAGTTGTCTATTATTTACCAAGAGCAAAATAAAAGTTCCTCATCCTTTCTTGAGTGGCTTAGGGAGGCCATGAGAAAACACACTCAGTTAACACCTGACTGTTTAGCACTCAGTTAACACCTGACTGTTTAGAAGGCCAAATTAGTTTTAAAAATAAATTTACCATTCAAACTGCCCCAGATATGAAAAAAAAAAAATCTTTGGAAATTAGCTCTAGGCCCTGATCATAACCTAGAAAATCTTATTAAGATGGCCACAGCCATCTTTTATAATCAAGATCAAAAGGAAGAGGAGAAAAAAGAAAGGATAAAAAAAAGGAATGACAGCTCTAGTAATAGCACTCTGACAAATGGGCACCATTTAAAGGCCAAAGGAAGCCAGAAGAGCTAAGAACAAGTGGTCAAATTGACCACTTCAAAAGAGACTGACCCCAGCAGCACCACCTGCAGGGCAAGCCACCCAGCCCCTGTCCAGAATGCAAAGGTGACCACTGGAAAACAGCCTGTCTCCAGAGGTGAAGGCCTCCTGGGGACAGTGACCCCATGAGACCCCAAACTGGAATGAGGGCGCCCGTGGCAGATTCTCATGGCTCCAGCTTGTGTCATCACCCCTCAAAAGTCCTGGTCTGCCTCATAGTGGAGGACCAGGAGGCACAATTTCTTCTGGGTACTAGAGCAATATTTTCTGGACTCCTCTCTAATATTCGTCTTCTGTCCCCCCAATCTGTGATTATACAGGGCGTGTTTGAAAAGCCGGTTACCAAATTGTTCTCTCAACCTTTAAGCTGCAATTGAAGTGACTGGCTGTTCTCTCACGCCTTCCTAATCATGCCCGAAAGTCTCATTCCCTCTTTGGGGAGGGACATACTAACTAAAACGGGAACAGCCATTTATAAGACTATACTATACTATATACATTTATATACCTATACTATGCCTTCCATTATTATTATTGTTGTTGTTGTTGTTTTGGATAGAGTCTCACTCTGTTGCCCTCGGTAGAGTGCTGTAGCATCACAGCTCACAGCAACCTCAAACTCTAGGGCTCAAGCAATTTTCTTGCCTCAGCCTCCGGAGTAGCTGGGACCATAGGCACCCGCCACAAGGCCTGGCTATTTTTTTTGTTGCAGTTATCATTGTTGTTTAGCTGGCCCGGGCTGGGTTTGAACCCGCCAGCCTGGGTGTATGTGACTGGTGCCCTAGCCGCTGGACTATAAGTGCCAAGCCATATGCCTTCCCTTATCAAAAACAGAAATTAACCCAGAAGTATGGGCTACTGAGGGACAGGTGCAGAGAGCAAACTACGCTCAACCGGTCCAAATCAAGTTAAAAAATCCCACTGTTTACCCCAATCAAAAACATCCTCTAAAAACATCCTCTAAAAATAGGCTAACACTAACACTACAGAATCTAATGTGAAATATCCAAGTGAAGATTGCAAATAGATTTATTTTACTTGTCTCCCTGAGATACGTGGTATACAATATTCGCTAGTATTTATAAATACTTTTACTAATTAGATTGAAATGTTCCCTTGCAGGACAATAAAAAGCCCCAAAAGTTGTAGCGGCATTAGTGCATGAGATTATTCCCAAGATTAGACTCCCTCAGAGTTTGCAAAGTGATAACGGGTCTGCCTTCAAAGCAGCTGTTACACAGAGAATATCTAAATCCCTAGACATGAAATACCATCTACACTGTTCTTGAAGGCCCCAATCCTCCCAATCCTCTTGGAAAGTAAAAAAAAAAAAAAAAAGATAAAATCAAAAGGCAATTACAAAAACCAACTCAAAAGACTCATCTCCCTTGGACTAAATTACTTTCCATTGTTCTCCTTAGAATAAAAAATTTACCTCAGAAACTCATTTGTAGCCCATTTAAGTTATTATGTAGAAGGCCTTTTTAAACTAATGATTTATTATTAGATCAATAAACTTAACAGACTTAATAAACAGATGATATTAAGCTAAACAGTGAACCCCCCATTTCCCAGGCCTGGTCAATTTCATGTAAATTTCCTAGGCCTGGGAACAGAAGGGATTGTATCCATTCATTTGTTGGGCTATATATATATCCATAGACAAAGGACCCAGGGGCAGATTTTTCCTGACTTGGATTTTTCCCACTGCTAGGAAGTTCTGGTGCTTTTTCTCTGTATTCCTTTCTGTAAAATAAATCCTGTCTCACCACTGATCTGTGGTCCATGGACTCATTCTTCGAATCCCTGAGACCAAGGACCTACTAAAGAAGAAATTCTGGTAACTCCAGACCTGTTGGGAATATTTTAGGTATCTAGCTTCATCCTGTCCCTAAGCAGACAGCTCTTGGCCATAAAGGATGTTTTACCATCTTGTGGAATAAGGTGCAGAGATTGAGGTACCTCTGCTGTCTCAGGTCTTCCAGGAGCAAAGAACCTGCTCACTTGAATTTACCGTGTCCTCAGAAGCAGGTCAAGAGTTGAGTTCTTTCTCACGCCACTTAGCCCTCTGTGTTTCTCCCAAAAGTCTGTTCCCACAAATCTAATTGGCCTCTTCTAGATCTCTAGCCTGATTATTCTTTCAGACTTTGTTCTGCTCTCATAATTCAGGCATCCTGTTTTATGTCCTTCTCTCGGCCAATAATTCCAGCTACGTCTTGGGAGGCAAAATCAATATCCACAAATCAGTAGCCTTCATTTATACCAACTACAGTCAAGCTGAGAATCAAATCAAAGACACAGCCTCCTTCACAGTGGCCGATGATTTGGAATGAGCCTGTGTGCTGCCGGGGTTCTGATGCACTCCCCTCCCTGCCCCAGCTACTCCCTTTGTCTGATCAGTTTGCCCTTTTCAAGACCCAACTAGAACTGGTTATCCTTTAGGTCTGCCTCACAAAACCTCCCTGAATCCCTAGACACAAGAGCAGCCATGAAGAAAATGGGGCCATCTGTTAAAATGCCCTCCGAGGCCTAGGGGTCCTCACTGGTTCTTGAAGGCCCTCACTGCTGTCTGCTCTCTGGTTCTGTTTCCCAAGCCGGTTTCATCCCTGGTGCCCTGTCCCCTCCCTCTGCTCTATTTCTACCTTCTCACTGGTGCTTTCCTGAAATCACGGAGACCCAAGGTGACTGCATTTGTCTTGGAAGCCATTTGACACTGAGACATGAGTACACAACAGACCCATAACCTCTGTCTCTCCACAGGAGACCTAGCTTATCTTGCCCCAGGGCCAAGAGATCCTTCATTCTCATCCTCAGGGACTGGCAAGCTTGGCCACCACCCCAGAGCCTCCCTCAGGATCTCAGCATCTTATTTCCTCCCTTGCTCCTTTAATCTGCACTCTCCTCCAGGACTAAGATTTTCTAGACTTTCTTTCACCATTTCTCTCCAGCACACATGCACTTCCTATATAAATGGTGGGATTGGGGGAGAAATCCTTCTCTGCTGAATTTAATTGCATCATTTTACCTTTATACTTTTCTCGAATATTCTCAACAATCTGGATTTACTTAAGAAAGATGGGGAGTGGGGAGGATCATCCCTGTATCCCTGGAGTCCTGGAGCAGTTGTCTGCCCCACTCTGCCCCACTAGGGCCTATGTGTGTATCTGGCACATGTGCCAGTCCACTGGATCCCCTTGAGGATCTCAGGCCTTGTTTGAGCTCCCTTTCTTGTTGGCAGGTGGCACACATGTCACTACCTAGGGTCAGCTCAGCTGCAGGGTTGGGGTGGGAGAACTGGTGGGAAGGCTGGGAGCCCTTTTGAAGAAAGAGCTGGATTTAAGCCACCACTTTGGAGGCACCTTGGCAGCTTCTGCTGAAACCGAAGATGCTCATGCTGTTACCACCTAGTTCTCACGTGTGCAGAGAGACCCGTACAAGGCAGTGCCAACCATCACTGGAACCAACATGCTTGTGAAAGATGGGAAATTACCTAAAGTCTATTGACAATAAAACGAAAAAAAATAAAACTAAACTTATCAATGAGCTCTGTAAGTTTCAGTGATGGGGTAGATATGGAAGATGATGTGGGTGGAAAATAGCTGATTACAGAATGACTTGTACTGCCTGGTATTTATGGACATTTGGAAAAAACACAAAAGACTACTAAACAGTGTTCAGGGGCTCAAGAAGGGACCTTAGATTTAATGTTGAACATATATATCAATATGTAACCAATTAAAAAAAAAGAAAATGTATAAACCCCAAGGAACAAAACGAAAACACTCAGCAGCTGAACTGCCTGCTCCTCGTCTTTGCCTCTTAGGCTGGGCACAGGAGAACTCGCTCAGTTCTGTTTCACTGTACGTCCTTTTGAGCCCTCCTCCCACGAAGGGTCACCCTAGGCTGGCACGTCTACTCTTCTGTGAAGCTGACATTGGCCATACCCAAGCTCCCTTTTACTCCCTATGCAGCCGGCTCTGCAGCTCTTTTCCTCCACCACCCTGACAAGGAGGCCCCCCCAGCCTGCAGTCTCTGTAGCCCTCTGGCAAAGGCTCTGCGCACAGCTGAGGAGGAGAAATAGAAAATCAAGGGGTCAAGGCAAGCGTTGAGGGCGCTGAGCAACACGGCGCACGCGCGCCAATTCTGACTCCTCCCCTGGAAGAAGCCCACTACGTGAGACACGTTGTAGGGCGCGAAGCAGACCAGGAAGTTGGAGAGGGTCACGGCAGCCAGCCCCACGGCCCTCCAGCGCTTCTGGGCCCGCACGTTTGGCTGGGAGAGCATGATCCGCACGAAGCGCCAGTAGCAGAAGGTGGTGACGGCCATGGGGATGAGGAAGAGCACCAGGCACAGCTCCAGCCGCACGGGCAGCAGCACGTCCAGCTGCGCTTGGGTGAAGTCCTCGTAGCAGGTAGGGAGCCCCTCGGCACCTCCTGCCGTCGTCCTGTTGGCTGGTAAGTACTGGACGATGATGACGATGCTACAGTGTCCGAAGGACAAGATGCAGGAGACGAGGGCCGCGATCACGCCGTACAGGGGCCGGCGGGAGAGGCGGTACTGCGCCGGGAACGCCACGCTGCGGTAGCGCTCCAGGCCGATGCCGGCCAGGAGCCACGTGCTGCAGTAGATGCCGCTGTAGAAGCCGTAGCCCGTCAGCGCGCACAGGACGCCCCCCAGGGGCCAGGAGAAGTCGTGGGCGGCCTCGAGCATCTTGAAGGGCAGCAGCAGCAGCAGCAGGAGGTCCGCCAGCGTCAGGCTGAGCAGGAGGACGTGCACCGGAGCAGGCTGCGGCTGGCGGACGCGCCCCACGAAGGCCCGCAGGGCCAGGAGGTTGGCGGGGAGACCAATGAGAAAAGAGATGATGTAAACCAAGAGAATCCCTGTGTTTCGGGAATTTGGGGCCATCCTTCCTGAAAAGAGAAAACACAGGGTCAGAATGCTCTCTGACCTGAACCCATCCTCAGCGTGTGGCGGGCGCTCTCTGCCTCGCCCAGCCCTTCCCGCTGGGCGCGGTTTGCTCCCTGCGTGTGCAGCAGACAGAGGCCACCGTGAGTCCCCACCACACTGCTCCTCTTCCCTAAGAGAGACCGGGCGCGGCGGGGGGGCGGCCTGAAGAGGTTTTGATGTCTCAGAAGCTCCCACAGGAAAGTTCTGAGGTGTTCCAGTCCCCACTAGAAAGACCACTTAATGAGGGCAGTAGCCCTATCTGTCTTGTTCGCCACTGTGTCCCTGGCACCTAGAGCTGGGCCCAGCACATACGGTAGAACCTCCCTGGTGGCCCACCTCCTCAGATTGACCTGATCTTCACAGATGAGGCATGTGCACCCCAGTCCGTGTCAGCACAGTAGGCCTATGTACTGTGTAGTTCCTGCATTGACCAGTTTGTCACTGTACTTCGGGTGAGCAGCTCAGGGGTTCTGCTGTCTTGCTCAATAAGTGAGTGTCTGTGTGAACTGAGAAGCAAGCAGCCTAGAGGGGGCCGCTGAGACGTCTGAGGGTCTCCAGAGTCTACTCAAAGTCCACATCTACCCAGCCTGATCACTGTGACCTTTTTCTCTCCTTATCTTTGCCTCTTTTCTTTTCTCTCTTCAGAATCATTGGGCTTGAGCACACGATTCTATGCTGTACCCCTGAAAATGGGAATTGGCTTCAGCCTGAGAGAAAAACAGCATAAGCCCAAGATGAGTGCCAGATGTCCAGATGCTTCTGCTGAGCCTGTCAGAGAAAACCTGTAGACCTGGGCAGGGTAGCCAAGGGGCCTGGGTGAGTCACCACACCCCAGTCCCAGCCACATCCCAGATCAGCCATCTGACTGGGAAAATTCCTCTAACCCAGTGGTTCTCAACGTTCCTAATGCCTAGGCCCTTTAATACAGTTCCTGTGGGTTGCAACCCACAGGTTGAGAACTGCTACTCTAACCCCTCCTAGTGAGTGTCATCTTAATTCCCTCTGAGCCGCGTGTAATCAATGATTTCACCAGAATTACCACAGTCCCCCATAGGCCACCTGCATATTCACTCCTTCTCTCCCCTAAAGAAAGCGTATGTATGCGAGATTTATGTAAATCAAGAGTAACCTTTCACGCCTGTAATCCTAGCACTCTGGGAGGCCAAGGCAGGTGGATTGCTTGAGCTCAGGAGGAGTTCTGAATAAGAGCAAAACCCCATCTCTACTTAAAATAGAAAAACTAGCTAGGTGTCGTGGCAGGAGACTGTAGTCCCAGCTACTCAGGAGGTTGAGGCAAGAGCATCTCTTGAGCCCAAGAATTTGAGGTTGCTATGAGCTATGATGTCACAGCACTCTACCCAGGGCAACAGAGTGAGACTCTGTCTCAAAAACAAAAGAACTTTATATGTCCATAACACAAAAAGTCCTCAGGGGGCTTGGCATGGTGGCTCACACCTGCAGTCTCAGCACTCTGGGAGGCCCCAAGGTGGGTGTTTTGCTTGAGCTCAAGAGTTCAAGACCAGCCCCAGCAAGGGCAAGACCCCATCTCCACTAAAAAAAAAAAAAAAAAAAAAAATGGGTGTGGTAGCAAGTGGCTATAGTCCTACCTACTTGGGAGGCTGAGGAAAGAGGATCTCTTGAGCCTAAGAGATTGAGGTTGCTGTGAGCTATGATGAGGCCATGGCACTCAGAGTGCCAGAGGGAGACTCTCTCTCTCTCAAAAAAAAAAAAAAAAAAAAAACAACCAACTTAAATCTCCTCAAACTGATCATTAAAAGGTAGACATTTCAAATGAAACTAGAGGCCTTAACTGTTACTGATAACACATTACTGCATTCTTTCTTTCTGCGTTGAGAATCTTAGAAGGAGGGGAACAGATGGTCAGGAGACCCCTGCCTCTAGGCTGAGGGCATCTTCTGTTTCTGCCCACTTCTCTTAAGTCAGGCTCACCAGCTCCCCCACTGACTTGGCCTGGCCTGTTTCCCATTTCTGTAACCTTTCCCCTCTCCTCTTTGGAGAGCAGACCCCAAGCTCTGCTCCCTCTCCACATACATTCCTTCTATCCCCTCTTTCCTAGGGTTGTGATCCAAAAACAGCCTCTTCCCTCAGCACAAGTGAAGGCCCTTGCCTTTTCCTGGAGGCAGATGGATGTCTTTCCAAAGACGTGTGCTCTCAGCAGCAGGTGGAACCTTGTCTGACTGGACCACCTTTTTCTTTTCCACAAACAGGCTCTTTATACCTGGAGGAGTCATGTGGCCAAATAGAGGAAGGTCAATAGTTGAACTCTTTCCAAAGCACCTTGACCCTCTGGGTCCCCCACTAAATTCTGTTCCCAACAAACTTGTTTCTCCAAAAATCCAAATCCAGCAACTCTTGTTTTGGGCTCCCTCCCTCCCTCTGTATTCCAAGAGGCTGTTTTCTGTTTCCGTTCTGCAGGCAGTTGTTCCACACGTGTGTGCTTGCACTGCCACTTCTCGTCCCCTCCTCCCGTCCTGCACCTGCGCCTCCCGTCTTCTCTCTCACGGCCCCTGACCTGGTCAGTTTCCTCTTCTTTATCCTGGGGCCCTCACTTGCTTGACTTCCTCTGGCCTGTCAGCTCCCTGCTTGTAGATTTTCTTATCACACACTCAGACCTTCCTAAATCGAGGCCACTTCCATGCCAGTCATTCTCTGAGCTGTGGGCTGCACCCTGCCTTGGCCACCTTCTCGTCCTGCTGTTTCTGTCCCCACCTGTGTGGGGTCCACATTGCTTCTCTCATTACAAGGCATGTGAAGATACGGACACGGGAGGCTTCGTCTCTCCCCAGGGAATGTGTGCATCTTGCTAGGGGCTTCCTGTCCCCACCAGCAGAGACTGGTCTTTCCCCTCAGCCTAGGGGGAGAGGCCTACAGCCAAGTTCCTCCCCAGAGGCCACCTCTTGTCATTTCACTCTCCACTCTCTGGTCCCTACTATTCACCTCGTGGAATCCACATTCCTGCTGGCTGACCCACACAGTGCTTGTCCTGAAATGGGTGCTCGGGAAGTGGCTTGGTGCCTGATGCAGGTAGGAAGGAGGCAGTCTAATCACCTTTTAGCCTCTAGTGGGGTAGTTTGTGCTATCTTACCATCTACTTTTTATTTAATAACAAAGTGGAGATTGCTAGGTGGAACTGCTCTTAGAATCCTAAAATGCTGGACGAGGGGCCTCTTTCCCCATCCCCACCCTCATCCTTCACGCGGAGCCGATTCCCAGGTCAGGAAGAGAGCTGCAGGAGCCTCTTTTCCAGCAGGGGCCAGGTCCCTGGGCAATTTCTGGGAGCTCAGGAGTCTGTCACTGGGTCCCTTTCACCCTCAGTAAGGGGTGGTGCTGCCTGAGGTAACCTGTTTCTCATCTGTCAGTTTGGGTCCAGGTGAGACTGACTCTTCTGGAAATGGCTATTTTGAAGTTTGTCCTTGGGAAAAAACCTAGCACTGTCCCTTGACTGTAACAGGTACTCGAATATTTGGGGAACATAAGGATGACAGTTGGATGTGCCCCCAAGGAGCTCGCAAGTGGACGATATAAGCAGAGAGCGCCAGAACCTCTGCCTTTTCCTTATTTCCTTCCTCCCCTCCAAGTTATGGGTGTTAGGGAGATGCTTGGTGCTGAGATCCTAGGGTCACTGAGGTTGAAGGGGGACTTCGGACTGAATTGCTTTGTAGAATCTTGAGGTTGTGTTGACCTCATGCACAGCTGTGTCGCAAGAGGGAAGGGCACACTTCAAGTGTCCACCCCCACCAGCAGCTGCTGCCTCCCCAGCCCTGGTGCCAGTATCATGAGAGTGGGGTGCAGATGACACAGGTGGCTGCTCAGGCCAAAACCCTGGGAGACATCTGTGACTCTTCTCTGACAGTGACTCCATCAGCAACCCCTTCCCCTTCTGTCTTCAGAATATATCCCAAAGCCAACGACTTTGTGCCGCACCCACCCCAGCCCAGGAGTGAGTCCCATCTCTCACCTCTGCCCCTTTGTCATCTCCATCTGGGCTCCCCACTTCCTGCTTGCTTCCTTCAGCCTCTTCCCCACACAGCAGCCAGAATGGTCCTTTGAAAACATCAGTAAGCCATGTCTTTCCTCTATGCCCCATCTCGGCCAGCAAAGCTGGAGTCCTCACAGCAGCTGTGACAACCCTGGGCTTCTGCCCCGTCACTCTCTGACCCCCTCTTCCCTCCCCTGCCTCTAATTCTTGAGTGCTTCTCTGGGGCAGTGGGGGTTCTAGGGGGTGGGGAATGTCATTTGCTGGTATGTTTCAAATGAAGTAGTGAGCCAACTGGTTAATATCTCCAAATTTATCAGGTAGATTACTGTCTCATGTGCATGAAGAATTCCATCCATCACAGCACTTTTTTGTCTGTTGTTTGTTTTCTGATAATCAAAGATTGGGAGCAGCCCGCGTGCATCGGTAAAGACTCTGGTTAAATAGAAGCTAGGGAACGTCCACACAGAAATGCCACGCATCTGTTACAAAAATGAGGTGGGTCTGTGCGTGCCAGTGTGTCCGAGATGTGCTATGCAGTGAAAAAGCATAAGAATGGGGAGCTGTGAAAGAGAAGAGGCCATGTGACCACAGTCATTCAGTGAGTGTCTCCTGAGCAGCCCCGAGCAGCCCATGTCACAGCACCTGCTGGGACTGGGGACAAGGCCCAGCTTTATGGAGCTGATGTTGTTCCATTGCAGCAAGATGGGTCCCTAGACTGGGAAACAGCTACATCACCTATAGCCTGGGGCCAGGCTGATGCTGAGTGGGAATACTGAGGCTGGGGAAGTGGAGGAAGGGGAAGAGAGGGCCAGGGAAGCACAGGAAGGCTTCTCAGAGGAGGTGGTGTTAGAGGAGACGACAGTAGTCTCCCACCTCACACCCACCAGCTCTGTATAAGTTGGTCTTGGAGCCACTTTCCTGCCCACACTTGGAAATCTCCAGTTTCCAGGTCTTTGCCAGTCAAAGGGATATCAAACGATGTCTCTGTGCTGCTTTAACACAGTCTCATTTTTCTGACCACTAATGGGCTGCTCAGCCCTCAACAGAACGCAGGCTTTCTGAGCTCATGTTCATTGCTCTGGACTAGCATCTTAGCAATGGCTCTTAATTGGCACAGCAGAGGCCAACTCTGGCTCAATTAGGGATTTAATGATAAGATATTGGGTAGCTCAGAGATTTGCCAGGAAGGCTACAGAACCAGGCTTGGAGAATAAAGGAAGCTGTGGGGCTAGGACTACATTAAAAGTCCTAACACTAACCCAGTCCAGTGAGGACCCAGGAGCTCCTTCCCACCCCTAAACATTGAGAGCTTGAGTCACATCGTGTTTGCCACCATACTGCCACTACCAGAAATAATTCTCCATTCTGCCTCTTTTGTACCATTAGCCTCAGATTCGGAATTTGGAGCAAATGCACCTGATTGGCTGAACATAGGTGTCAGGGATGATAAGGCCCAGCATTGTCATTCAGGGGTGGGCTCTACCTCCCACCAAGAGTTCCCTAAAACAGAAGCCAGGAAGCTCAAAGATGACTAGTGTCATCAGGGCCTCTCAGAGGTCAGAACAAGCCAGACCACTTCTATTTTTTGAGATTCCCAGTATATGAGAAAAAATGAAATGCCAGAACCACGAGATTAGCGCATTTGTGCATTCATCTGAGATTACCAGAACCGGGCTGTCTCCTCCGTGTTTATAATTGCAAACCAGCATTCCTGACATGAAATAAGAAACGAATTGCATCGTGCATAAAATATGTAGTTTTAGGATTTGTTTAAAATATATTTGTTTATATTTTGACAGAACTCGTTACAATGCAGAGCCAGAAGTGGGGCCACAAATTTAAAGCTGAAGTCAGTCCTATCAAGATCTCTCCATGACCCTGTGTTTAACTTCATTCAATGATCATGTTGCAAGAGTAATTATGAGGCCTGAGCCAGATGCCCTCCAGGCTGTGGTGATGGGCCCTGGCCTGTGCAAATGGTCCAGGGCTGGGATTCAGCATTGCCGTGTGTACAGGGTCTGCCCTTGGGCAGCAGCTCCTCCTGACACAGGCCACCCAAGAGCTTCTCTAGATGTCGTGCAAACCCTGAATGCCAAAGAGGCGAGGAACTGCACAGCATCTTCATTCTTCAAGAGAACACTCCTGTTCCCAGTACCCGAGGTCTGGGGGTGGTTTAACTACCCCATTTCTCTCTGGTCACAGGGGTGGGCACTCCAAGGGCTGAGTATGCCAAATGATTTTCCCCATCATCCCAGCTAACCTCACAGCAACCCTGTCGATTTTCAGACCACTTGAAACTTATCTGCTGTAGCTACTGGTCAGAATCAAGACAGTGAAGGTTTTCCCATTATTTCTTTAATTTTTAAAAAAATTACATAATAATACATGAATATATAATAGAATCTAACAATACAGAAATAAAATGTAAAATGCTATTTCACTTCTCCCTTCCTAGAGGAAACATCTGTTTTGCTTTTTCTCATATATGTATGTATAAATATATAGTTAATATGTACATAAACTATATATAGTATGTATATAAACTATATATACTACATATACATATAAACTATAGATACATTTATATATACAGTTCTGAAACTTTTTAAAAAATGTTTTTAATTTTTTTTTTTTTTTTTAAGCAGGAACTCAATTTTATTGCGTCAAGCAGCTGCTTATATAGAGCATGGGGAAGGGGCAGGGAAAGAAGGTGGGGGATGAGGTGCGTTGACAGGGTTGGGCCATTGGCATGGTACCATGTTG
>CAUYPK010006856.1:0-51976 GCA_963574355.1 Loris lydekkerianus | reverse complement strand
AGCCAAAAGCAGGCCCATAGTTCCCATTGAAATACTGGTAAGTTTGTTGATTTAACTTTACTTGTTCTTCATTTTAAATATTGTATTTGTTCCCATTTTGTTTTTTTACTTCAAAATAAGATGTGTGCATAGGAATTTGTTAATAGTCTTTTTTTTCTTTTTTTTTCTTTTTTTCTTTTTTAAACTATAGTCTGGCCCTCCAACCGTCTGTGGGACAGTGAACTGGCCCCCTGTTTAAAAAGTTTGAGGACCCCTGCTTTAGTCCCTAGAGGACATGAGGGAAAGAAACTGAATATATAAACTTAGTTCTCATTTACCTTTATGCTCAACAGTATCCCAGTAGAAGAAAGAGGGAATAAGTACAGAATGTGGCAGTCTGCACCATAGGTTTATAGTTCCAATTTGTCTCTTTGTACGTTTAGCTATTCAGGACCCTAAGGAATAAAATATCCTTTTCACTTTCTTCAGTAAAATGTCAATGATTTTCTCTTAATGGAATACTAGCTCTTTTTCTTTACAGTTCACTGATGTAACTTCATTGGATCTTTTCTGTCCTTATTCTGCCTAATTTGTGCTCTTTATGAGAATCATTTCCTAGTTTAAAATATATAGTAGAGGCATTTAAAAGATGGCAGCTCAAATATGTTTCTAAAATCTAAATCAGTAACAAACGATGTTTCCTGAGCCCAAGAAGCTGCTGGACCAACTCACAGGAGATCTGGAGGTTATGAGACAGGCCTTGGTCCTTCAAAGAACAAATGGAGGGAAATAAAGGACTTTCTCCCCTCTAGTCTCAGGGATGCTTCTGGAGACTAGTGGTGGAGAGCTATGAAGTACTGATCAAAATTTTAGTTTGCCTTACAGAATTCTGTAAATCTCCAGGAGGAAAGACAGTCCCTTTGTCCAGCAGGAGTAGCCAAAAAGGTGATAAAAATCTTTTTAAGACCTGGAAAATGCTAGCATTTGCACATGAGAATACTACAAGCAGAAAGAGATCTCTGTGATGTTTTCACTGGGGACTGGCAAACTGCTGGATAGTCCTTGTTAGTCCCTAGCTATGCATGGTGTGGTCCTTGAGCTCAATAAAAATGCAGAAACAGCACCATTTAAGAGTCTCATTCTCTACTGACTGAGCTAGCCGGGCAGGTGCAACAACACTATTTGTTTGTTTGTTTGTTTGTTTGAGACAAGAGTCTCAAGCTGTCACCCTGGATAGAGTGCTCTGGCATCAGAGCTCACAGCAACCTCAAACTCTTGAACTTAAACGATCCTCTTGCCTCAGCTTCCCAAATAGCTGGGACTACAGGTGCCCGCCACAACGCCTGGCTATTTTTTGGTTATGGTTGTCATTGTTGTTTGGCAGGCCCAGGCTGGATTCAAACCCGCCAGCTCTGGTGTATGTGGCTGGCACCCTAGCCGCTGAGCTATTAGGTGTCGAGCCAACAGCATTATTTATTAAATAGGGGTTTTCCCCCTAGTGTATGTCTTTGTTTAGTTTATTGATGATCAGATGTTGACATCAGGCTGATATTATGTCTAGGTTCTTTATTCTGCTCCTTAAATATATGTGTCCGTTTTTATGCCAATACAATAATGTTTTGTTTTGTAGTATAAACTGAAAACAGGTTAGCCACGTGTAAAAGGCTGCACTCATACCCCTCACCACTTACAAAAATTAACTCATATTGGATAAAAGATTTAAATCTGAGACACAAAACCATAAAACTCTAGAAGAAAGTGTGGGAAATATTCTTAACGATATCAAGCTAAGGAAATATTTTATGATCAAGACCCTGTTATCAATTGCAGCAACAACAAAAATAAATAAGTGGGAGGCGATGAAGCTAAAAAGCTTCTGCAGAGCCAAGGACACATCAACAAAGCAAATAGCCTTCAGAATGACAGAAGATACTCACGCTCTATGAATCTGACAAAGGGCTAATAACTGGAACCTACAAAGACCTCAGGCAAATCAGCAAAAAAAAAAAAAAAAAAAAAAAAAAAAAAAAAGAGCAAATAATCCGATTAATCACTGGGGAAAAGAGACGAGCAGAGCATTCTCCTGAGAAGATGGATGCATATCCAACAAACACATGAAAAAATACTCATCGTTCCTAGTCATCAGAGAAATGCAAATCAAAACTATGTTAAGGTATCTCATAACCCCAGTAAGAATAGCCCACATCGCAAAGCAAAAGCTGAGATGCTGGCATGGCTGCAGAGAGAGGGGTACGCTTGTCCACTGTTGGTGAGATTACAAACTAGTACAGGCTTTTTGGAAAGAAGTATGGAGAATCCTCAAAGAGCTAAAAGTAGACCTTCCATTTGATCCTGCAACTCCATTGCTAGGTATCTACCCAGAAGAAAAAAATCATTTTATCATGGATATTTTCACTTGATTGTGGTATAGCAGCCAAATTCACAATTGCAAAGATGTGGAAACAACCCAAGTGCCCGTCAACCCACGGGTGGGTTAATCAACTGTGTAATCCTGGCAGTCTGGGAGGTTGAGGCTGGTAGATTTCTTGAGCTCAGGAGTTTGAGACCTCCCTGAGCAACAGTGATACCCCATCTCTATTGAAAATATAAAAATTAGCCAGGCATGGCGACTCAGGTCTATAGGTCCAGCTACTCGGGAGGCTGAGGCAAGAGGACAGCTTGAGCCCAGGAGTTCAAAGTTGCCCTGAGCTATGATGCCAGAGCTCTTTAGCTTGGAGCAACAGAGTGAGACTCTGTCTCAAAAAAAGAAAAAAAAAAGTATTATTCGGCTATAAAAAAGATGGGGACTTTATATCTTTTGTATTAACCTGGATGGATTTGAAGAACATTCTTCTTAGTAAAGGATCTCAAGAATGGAAAAGCAAGCACCCCATGTACTCAATACTAATTTGAAACTGGTAGATGAACAGCTACAAGCCCACATGAGGGAAAATCATAATTAAAGTCAAGAAGGGGAGTAGGGAGAAGGGGGGAGATGGCTTGATAAGCTGCACCTAACTGGCACAATGTAGGGGTATATTGCACACTTCCTGGGTAAAGGACTCAACTGCAACTCAGATACCACCTAACAGGTGCAGACGATGTGACCTAATCATATGTATCCTCATGTTAATAATAAAAAAAAAATGCAGAAACAGCCCACCCCAGATCTACTGAATCAGAGCTCAAGTGACTCATAGGCACATTAAAGTTTGAGAGGTCTGTAGACATAGACAAAACTGCATTTCCCTTCAACTGTACTATCATCACCATTAAAGTAGATAAGCTGCTGGTCTCAAATCACACTGAGAAAGTTTAACCACTACCAAGGGTGTTTCTTAGCCAAGTACTGTGGAAGGGGACTGATGAACATTTCAATAAATAAATAGTGTATGTATACATATTTATGTATGTATTTCTGACATAGAAAAACTTAGTGTTTGGGCCCCCCTAAGTTGATAATTTTGAGGCAAAATTGATTACTGTTGATACTTGAACTAGTGGCCTTGAAGACTGGGCAAAAGAAATGTCTCAAAATAAAAGGAAAAATCCATACAGAAATGGAACTAAAAGAAATACTACAAAAGACAATAATTTTAGAATCCTAAAATTCAAGTAATACTGGCATAGAGGAGGAAAAAGGAATTGATGGAAAAGGAGAAGTAATTTCACAAGTAATAAAAAAAATGTTCAGAATTCTGAAGATAAAACGGGGTCTATAGATTGAAGAGGCATGGAAAATTCCATGAGGGATTGAAGGGAACAGATAGCTCACATGTATTATGATAAAATACCTGAATTCTAAGAATAAGGAGAACATTTTACAAACTGTGGGTAGAAAGAAAGAATTGTTTACCAAACAAAAAGAAACCAGATTGACATGGAAACTCTCATCATGAGGAATTTGGTGGTTACACTCACCAACACTGCAGTTCAGCCTGTACACCGTCTGCCAGAGGGTAGACCAGCTTCTGCAGGGCTGTGGGGATTCAGAGAACATATCTCCGCTTACTTTGTGTGAAGACAATGGTTGAGAAAGAACACCACTTAACCAATGATGACTCAGAAGAAAGTTCTTGTGATAAGGGAAGAGGACAAGAAAGCAGTTATAAGTAGACAGATGGATCTGGGTGGAGAGATAGATTTCTCTAAATAGAAAAAGTATTTTTAGAGAAAATTTTAAGCAAGTTTGACAACAGAAGTAAAAACTGGGGATTGGCTGTTGAGGGATATGTGCTGGGAATTAAAGCAGGGTACATTTTTATCTTATTAGGATGGAAGGAGCAGCTGTTGAGGAATGTGGCAAGTGGAGGGAAGCAATACCTTGTTTTCATTTTGGAAGACAGACATGTTTGATTATGAGTATCGTATGGTGACGGTTAATAAATAAATTTAGACAAATGTAATACAACTCTAAATTAGCAAGGAAAGATTTTTTTTTTTTTTATTGTTGGGGAATTATTGAGGGTACAAAAACAAGGCTGCACTTTACCTAACAAGGAAAAATTTTTAAGGGACTTAAAAATCAGAAAAGCACAAAGAAAAAAAGGGAAAATAGAAAAGTAGCAGGAAACAAATAAAATAGAAGGCATAAAATCAATTATATAAGTTATCTAAATATGAACATGCAAAATTGTTTATGCATGAAAATAAAAAATGGCAATAAGACCTAGGAATTGCAGTTAAAAATCCCTAGGTATACGTTGCCTATAAAAACAATTAATATGAGGGCAGTTCATGTGGCTCAAAGGAGTGGGCGCTGGCCCCATATGCTGGAGGTGGAGGGTTCAAACCCAGCCCCTGCAAAAAACTGCAAAAAAAAAATAATAATAAATAAATAAAATAATAATAATAATAAAATAAAAAATAAATAAAAAATAAATAAAACACTTAATATGATAAGAAAGGTGAACTTTGATTCTTTAAAAAAGCGGGTAGTAGAAAGGATAGTGGGCAAATGAAATCTAAAAGCAAGAACAAGGTATAGTAATGATATTAGTTAATTGGAATCTAATAAAGAAAGCCTTACTTTAGTGATTGCACAATAAATCCCTATATTTCAAACATGTATCACAAACTATGTAAAACAAAAATATTACAAATATAATTAAGAAAAAGAAAAGTATAACGGAAGATTTTGGACTTATTTAGCAATAGATTTAATTGAAAATAAAATGTACAGCCATAGAAAAATTAAAGCAGATAATACATATATGTGCACATATATATGTTTATATGTAATTTTTAAATCCTTTAAGAGAAAAATTTCATATGTTCAAATATTACAAAAATGAATACCTCTGGCTCGGTGCCTGTACCTCAGTGGTTAGGGCACCGGCGCTGGTGGGTTCCAACCTGGCCAGGGCCTGCTAAACAACGACAACAACAACAACAAAAATAGCTGGACATGGGGGGGGGGGGGCGCACCTGTAGTCCAGCTTAGCTACTTGGGAGGCTGAGGCAAGAGAATCACTTAAGCCCAAGAGTTTGAGGTTGCTGTGAGCTGTGACTCCATGGCACTTTGCCAAGGGCAACATAGTATGACTGTATCCCAAAAACAAACAAACGAACAAAACAAAACAAAAAAAAGAAAAAGAAAAAAAAATGAATACCTCTTGGAACATAGAAGAAACTTAAGACATTCTTTAGAAAAGGATTTTTTTTTTTTATTATTAAATCATAGCTGTGTACATTAATGCAATCACGGGGCACCATACACTGGTTTTATAGATCATTTGGCACATTTTCATCACACTGGTTAACATAGCCTTCCTGGAATTTTCTTAGTTAATGTGTTAAGACATTTACATTCTACATTTACTAAGTTTCACATATACCCTTGTAAAAAGTAGTACCAAACCAATACAATTAAAAATAAATAATAAAAGTTTGCTATAAAATGTTAATTGCTTAGAAATCAAGGAATTCACTCTTAAGTAATTATTAGCTCAAGGAGATAATAAAATCATAATTACAAGTTATCCAGAAATAAATTAAGATGTTCAAAAGCTATGGCACACTGCCATATATGGAGAATATATATAGCCTTAAATATTTTGTGGTTAAAGATATAAATAAAGGAACTTAACGTGTGTCAACACAGTTTGAAAAAGAACAACAAAAATCACATACACAAAAAAGAATAGGAGAAAGGAACTGTTAAAGCTAAAAGCTAAAATTAATAAAGTAGAAAAGCCATAATTATAGATAAGATAAAGAAATCCAAAAGCTGACTCCTAAAGAGTCCAATAAAACAGGTAAACTCTTTAGAAGCTTGGTTAATACATTCCTGCTGGATATACTGAATGAAGCAAATAAAATTAAACAATACAAATTTGGAAGAAAAAATTGAAGCTTATATGTATAATGTAGGTTTTTGGAGAAAATGTTTTAACCGGGATGGGAAACCAAAATGTATATTAAAGGTAAAAGAAAAAAAAAAAGACATATTTAGGTATATAAACATTGATGGATGGTGCCTATGGCTCAGTGAGTAGGGTGCCAGCCACATATATTGAGAGTGGCAGGTTCAAACCCAGCCCTGGCCAAACCGTAATAAAAAATAGCTGGGCTTTGTCCCACCTACTTGGGACTCAGGCTGAGGCAAGAGAATCAATTAAGCCCAAAGCTAGGGGTTGCTGTGAGCTGTGACACCATGGCACTCTATCCAGGGTGACAAAGTGAGACTCTGTCTCAATAAATAAATAAATAAATAAATAATAAAATAAACTTTGAGATATATTGCCTGTAAAAATACACCATGAACAATGTTGATAATCAAATTACAGATAATAAAACATATTTAAAACATAAACCTAGATAAAAAGTTAATGCTTATTACCTAATGACTCACATAAATTGATAGCAAAGAAACAAATGTCCTCATGGAAAAATCCTAAGCATATTAAAATGCAATTCACAAAGGAACACATCCAAATGACTGTTAAACATTTAAAATGTGCTAAATAGCTGTAGTAGTAAGGAAAGTGTAAAATGAGAAAACATTGAGCAATACCATTTTACATCTGCCAGATTGGTAAAACTTTAAAAGCGGCATTAACTCCAAACGCTGGTGAGCATGAGAGAAAAAGCCTGTATACGATACTGATGGAAATGTCAAGAGCTTATCTTTTTGGAAAGCACTGTGACAACTGGTTTTCAATAGAAAAATTTATACATAGCCTTTGATCTGGAAATTTCACTCTTGGAAATCTACCCTGCAGTACTGGAAGCAACTGTCTATAACACCCTGTATTCATTCCCAAATGCATCATTACCAAGTATTTCCTATGGCTTACAAAAACAGAAGCAAGTAAATGCCTCTTCATATGAAAAAAAAAAAAAAACTGAACAAAGTTTTAAAGGGAAAACTTTTTATTGTGGAAAATACACACATAAACGACATTAGACAGCATAGTATATATAATGAACCCCTAGGAACTCACTCACCAACATTGAAATATGATCAATATTTTCTCAATCTTATTTTGTCCATCCACCCTTCCACTTTCTTCCCAAACCATTTCCTAGTATTTATATCATTTCACCCATAAATACTTTAGGTAAAAGTTCTTTAAAAAATCGTAACCGAGATTATCATTATTAAACTTGGG
Organism: Loris lydekkerianus; assembly: GCA_963574355.1. Taxonomy (NCBI): domain Eukaryota; kingdom Metazoa; phylum Chordata; class Mammalia; order Primates; family Lorisidae; genus Loris; species Loris lydekkerianus. The sequence continues at coordinate 44,384 of CAUYPK010006856.1, read as the reverse complement.
AAAATCAATAGTCATTCTTTCATATCTAATGCCCACTTGGTGTTCTCATTTTTTTCTTTGATTCAAAAATGATCTTTCACAGTTAATTTATTTGAATCAAAATCCATATATTATTTTATTGTACGTTTCTCAAGTCTCTTAATCTATAATTGTTCTCTCTCTCTAAATTTGTTCAGTTGTTTCATGGCATTTTATGCATTTAGATGTAATTATTTAAATGCTTGTGCTTTTATTTAAAATACTATGTGATTCCTCATTTTTTTCTCATAAACTGACAAAGACATTAGATACTATAAGTTACATTAGATGCTGTAACTATAAAAAACTGTGGGCCTATAAGATTTTACTTAAATTGTTTAGATAAAAATATTTCTTGGTGGTGCTAAATACTTCCTATTACATCAAATCTGTGAGAAAATACTGTTTAGTTTTCCCATTTTTCCATGGTACATTAGTAGTGGTTTCAGGTGTGGTCTGCCTAGTCACCACCTGCACCCCCCATGTACTGTTCACTTAGAGAGTTTAGCATACATTGATAATCATTGCCTAGATCAATTATTTCATTAAGGGTTTTGTGGTTGACTACATTTGTGCACATCTATACCATGAACTGTTACAAACACCGGTACTTGATGCTTTTATGGTATTTACTTTGAGTAAACATGTGATTCTAAGCACTTGCACATACTAATAGCCACCCAATAAAGTACTATAATCATCTCCATTTTACAGATCTCAAGAATGGAACAATTTGCCCAACGTCACAGCTACTGAGTAAAGAGTTGGAATTTGAAACAATACATAAGATATATCACCAGTCATGAAGAGAAAGAAACAAAAGAGTCATATATAGGATGATTATACTTTTGTAAAATAAACAATGGTGAATTAAGGTGCATGCTTATATGAGAAGGATAAATACAACATTATGAATTGGTCACATGGTGGGGGAGGAAGATGTATTACAATATTTGGGGATGTGTAGAGATAGAGTGATGAGTGGGGGAAAGAAGAGAGAAGCAAAAATCTACACATGAAACAGAATTTTTAAGGATTTAAGGTAAAAAATTTAAGGTAAGCATGTATGATATGACTTGTCTATATAAATTATGTATATAATGTATACACACAACTACATACATGTATGTGTATAAATTTCTGTTTATAAGGAAATACATGAACTTCATGGTGTGTGTGTGTGTGTGTGTGTGTGTGTGTGTATATATATTATATTTTCTTTATCAACTTATAAATTGAAGCATATTTAGGTTGATTCCATGTCTTTGAAGTTATGCATCATGCTGTGACTAACATTTGAGTGGAGGTGTCTTTTTGATAAAATGACTTCATTACCTAGGGGTAGATATCCAGCAGTGGGATTGCTGGATTGAATGGTAGGTCTACATTTAGTTCTTTAAAGGAATCTACATACTATTGTCCACGGAGATTGTACTGATTTGCAGTCCCACCAGCAATGTGTTAGCATTCTTTTCTCTCTGTATCCATAACAGCATCTATTGTTTTTTTTGACTTTCTTAGAATGACCATTCTGATAGGGGTAAGATGGTACCTCATTGTAATTTTAATTTGCATTTCTCTGGTGATTACTGATATTGACCATTTTTTCATCATGTTTGTTTGCCATTTGTCTACTTTTTTTTTTTTTTTTTGAAAACTTCTATTAATGTCTTTTGCCCACTTTTGATGGGGTTGCTTATTTTCTTTTTGCTGATTTGTTTGAGCTTTTCGTGGATTCTGGATACCAGTCCTTTGTTAGATGTATAGTTTGTGAATATTTTCTCCCATTCTGTACGTTGTCTATTTACTCTGTTGATTATTTCCTTTACTGAGAAGCTTCTTACTTTAATTAAGACCCATTTACTTATTTTTGTTGTTCCTATATTTGAATTTGGGATGTTAATTATAAATTTTTTTGTCTAGGCCAACATCTAAAAGAGTTTTCCGTACATTTTCTTCTAGAATTTTTAATGTTTCTTTTCTTGCATTTATGTCTTTAATCCATCTTGAGTTAATTTTCATATATGGCAAGGGATGGAGATCCCGTTTCATTCTTCCGCATATGCCTATCCAATTTCCCCACTACCTTTACTCAATAGTACTTCCTTTCCCTGGAGCATGTTGTAGTCTGCTTTGTTGAAGATCAGTTTCTTATAGGTAGAAATAGTGTTATTTCTGCTTTCTCTATTCTTTATATTGTCTATAGCTCTAGTTTATAGTAGTACCAATACCATACTGTTTTGGTTACTATACCCTTGTAGCATAATTTGAAGTCAGGTAGTGTGATGCTTCCAAATTTATTCTTCTTACATAAGATTGCTTTAAACTCTTTTTTTGCTTCCAAATGAAGGTTAGGATTATTTTTTCTAGATCTGTGAAATACAACTCTGGATTTTGATAGGGATTATGTTGAATATGTCAATCATTTTAGGCAGTATGGACATTTTGGTAATGTTGATTCTACCAACCTCTGAGTAGAGAATGTTTTTTCATTTGTGTCATCTGTGATTTCTTTAATCAGTGCTTTGTAGTTCTCCTTGCACAGTCTTTAACTTCCTTTGTGAAGCATATTTCTAGGTATTTTATTTTCTTGATAGGTATTGTGAATGGTATTTAAACCTTGATTTGACTCTCCATATGACTGTTTCTAGTATATAGAAATGTTATTTATTTGTGGACATTGATTGTGTAACTTGAGACTTTGCTGAATTTATTTATTGATTGTAGGAGTCTTTTAAGTTTTCTAGGTATAAGATCATGTTGCTAGCAAACAGGGATAGTTTGACCATCTCTTTCCTCATTTGGATGCCCCTTACTTCCTTCTCTTGCCTGATGATACCTCTGGCTAGGAATTCCAATACTATGTTGAAGGAAAGTGGTGACAGTTGGCATCCTTGTCTTGTTCCAGTTCTGAGGGGCAAAGCTACAGATCTTTCCCCATTCAGTATGATGTTGGCTGTGGGTTTGTCATACATGGCTCTTATAATTTTGAGGTATGTTCCCTCTATGCTTAGTTTGTTGAGGGTTTTTATTACAAAACTGTGCTGTATTTTATCAAATGCTTTTTCTGCATCTATTAAGATGATCATGTGGTCTTCATTTTTGTTTCTGTTTATGTGATTTGCTATTCCTATTTATGGATTTGCACATGTTAAACCATCCTTTCATCCCTGAGATGAAACTCACTTGATCATGGTGAACTATCTTTTTGATGTGCTGTTGAATTCACTTTGCTAGTGTTTTGTTGAGGATTTTTGCACCTATGTTTAATAGGGATAATGGTTTATGGTTTTTGTGTGTGTCCTCTCCTGGCTTTAAGAATGATAGTATCTTCAAATAATGAGTTTAAGAGGAGTCTCTCCTTCTTTATATTATGGAACATTTTTCTGTAAGCTAAGTACCAGTTCTTTATAGGTCTGAGAGAATTCAGCTGTGAATCCATCTGGTCTGGGACTTTTTTGGGGGGGGGATTTTTTTATTACCACTTAAATTTCACATTTCAGGCTCGGCACCTGTAGCTTAGTGGCTAGGGCACCAGCCACATCCACTGGAGCTGGCGGGTTCAAATCCAGCCCAGGCCTGCCAAACAACAATGACAACTACCACCAAGAAAAAAAAAAAAAAAAAGTAGCTAGACGTTGTGGTGGGCACCTGTAGTCCCAGCTCCCTTGGAGGCTGAGGCAAGAGAATCTCTTAAGCCCAAAGATTTTGAGGTTGCTGTAACCTGTGATGCCACGGCACTCTACCAAGGGTGACAGAGAAAAGTAAGACTCTGTTTCAAAAAAACATTTTTTTTCACATTCCATTATTAGTCTCTTCAAGGTTTCTATTTCTTTCTGATTCAGACTTGGAAGGTTGTGTGTTTCTAAGAATTTATCCATTTCCTCCAGGTTTTCTAGTTTGTTTGTATTCAGAGTTTCAGAGCAGTCACAGACTATATTTTTATTTCTGTGATATCAATTGTAACATCTCCTTCTTTGTTTTTATGAGGTTATTTGAGTCCTTTCTTCTTTATTCCAGGTTAATATGGCTAGTGGTGTATTGATTTTGTTTATCTTTTCGGAGAACAAACTTTTTGTTTCATTGATCCTCTGTATTTTATTTTATTTATTTATTTATTTATTTTTTGCTTGCCATTTCATTTAGTTCTAGTTCTGCTCTGAGCTCTCTTATTTTTTTTCCTCTCCTGGATTTGGGTTTGATTTGTTCTTCTTTTTCTAATTCCTTGACATGTGACATTAGGTTGCTAATTTGTGATCTTTCTAGTTTTTTGATGTGGGCATTTAAGGCTATGAACTTTCCCCTTAGGAATGCTTTTGCTATATCCCATAGATTTTGAAAGCTTATGTTCCCTTTGTAATTCAGTTTGAGGAATCTTTTGATTTCCATCTTAAAGAAATTTTTATTCTTTTCTCTTTTTATCCCTTAAGAGTTAAAAGGAGTTCCACTTGAAAAAAATGGGAATACCTTGACATCGTCTTTTTGTGATAGAACAAAAACCTTTAACTGGGAGAAGATGAACAAATATTAAAATACACACATATGCACACACACAAATTATTCATCCTTGATGGAAGATTCTTGGTTAGCTAACAAACAAAGAAAATCTGGAAAAAAGAGTTTGAATGCTTCAGTGAAGTTCTTTTCAATTTAGTCCCTCCAATATTGTCATATTCTTAGAATAATATTAGGATTTTTATTTATAACTAAAAGTAAGTTTCAATTATTAATATTTTAAAATATTAGTAATGTTATCTAATATTATTAAGTGATACTGTTATAGACATAATATATGGCAGCGGTAAACATTTTGAAAATACAGAATATATAACTAAGAAATTAAATACAATTATTTTCTAACAACACAAAGATAGCAGGACAAATATTAATATTTAAAAATATTAATTTGTGTGCCATTTATTGTCTGTTGGGAAACTGTATACTAGGCACTGGAGAGCAATACAGTTTCTTCATAGTAGATCTCAGCAAACTTTCAAGTTCATCAATAGAGATAAACTTTATTTTTAATAGCTATGCAGCATTTTGTCACATGGGTATAATTTATCCATTCCTATCTTATACGAGATTAAGGCTGTTTCCACAGTTTTCCTTATTCTAGTTAGATAAGATTATAATATTAATGAAGGCAAAGACTTCTTCTGTTCTGCAAGTCCAGCTTAAAATAACACTTGAAACTTAGTAGGCAAAAAAGAAAAATCTGGTAGAGTTTGTTGAATCAATAAATAATGTCATATTGAGTATCTTTATATAAAATTCTATCTGCATTTCTGATTATTCCTTTAAGCTTTTTCCTAAAAATGAAACTTCTTGGCCAAATAGTCAGAACTTTAAATTCATTTCTTACCACATGGACTTTCCAGTCTCTTTAATTTACTGGAATAAAAATATTTATGTACATGGTAAAAATGTACAGAATGTACACTGCTACATACTTAAGTACTTCCATTTGCTTGGAGTTTCTTGTCTGTGCATGAAAACTTAAATGTTGCATATATTAACATTGGAAAACACATACACAAGGGGAGATAATAAAAGTATCAATCCAGGAAGACCCAGATCCAACTAACAGACATATCAGGAAGAGAAAAGATGAAACCTTCTAATGGGATAAGATGAAGAATCCCCAGGATGAAGACACCCATGATCTCACTGTCACTTTAAGGCCATTTGTTTTTGTCTTCACTCAACAATATTTCTTCCTTTAAAATTGGTGCTATATGTAGTTATTCTCTTTGTCGGGGCACGGAGCTTGCCTTAGTTCTCTACCTTGTATGTTTGAGTCCTCTTCCTTTTAACATTTTCTCCTATTTCTACTGCTCACCTCACAGTGTATCTTCACTCTGCTTCTCGGAGCCACTTTCCACCCTACCTGGAGAGTGATAAGAAGATTCTACTGAAGGCTATTACTCTTCAGGATCTCATCAACTGGATGGCACCCTCCTCTCTCAATCCTACCTGGAGGAAAATATTTCAAAGACCATGCAAGTTTTCACCCGTTTGCTTTGGTAATATTTTTCTTTTCTTTTCTTTCTTTCTTTCTTTCTTTTTTTTTTTTTTCTATTCTTACCTAATGGTTGCTATACCTGGTATACTGAAGACATACCCTAAGTAGAATTCAGAACTAAACAACAGGTTTTAAAATTACAAACACAACTAAGATTTATGTGTACATTCACTAGTCTCTGTTTGTACCGTCCTCTTCCTGATTATCTATGCTCCTGCCACACTGGCCTTCTTTACTGTACTAGAAAATGCTGGTCTTGTTCCAGACCAGGGCTGTCTGCTCTCTCTGCCCTTAACCTCTCTCTCAGATCTGTTTATGACTAACTCCTTAGTTACTCAACTCTCTGCTCCAATATGTGCATATTGTGTCCTTACAGGGACCTGCCCTAGATAAGGACCTAAAGCAGCCCCATTCTTCAATTTTCTTATCTCACTACTGTTGGATTTTATTCATGGTTCACTACGTGATTTTTTATTTATGAGTTCTATAAAAATAGGGATATTATGTGTCTTCTTCACTATGTATTTTTAGACAATAGGAAAACACTACGTGGTATATGGTAGTTTCTTAGTAAAACTTCCTCAAGTAAATAACTGATGGATAACATTTTTTAATAAATCCAACACTGTTGAATATATCAATGTTTCCAGTATTGAATATTAAAGGAAGTAGTTTAATATTCAAAACATGACTTGAGTTTAAAGGTCATGTTGTGCAAGCAGTATGTGCCTTTAATCTCTATTCAGACTCATATTAAGAGTGATAAACTAGCATAGTGGATCTGAGACCTTCAGAATAAAAAGCAGATTCATAACTTCTGTCTCACTCATACTCACTGGCATATGCTTATTGAGAGGAACAGTGGACAATTGATCCTACTCTTTAAAATGCTAACTAACTCTTTCTCTTTCTAACATACATATATAAATTAGAATATACTATTTACTTACGATGTAACTCAGTTGTACTTCCTTCTACAAAATTCCCCTAAGTTTATCATCCTGAGATGCACCAGAAACATTATCAGGGAGCTAACAAACAGGAAAGATATCAAGGCATCAGCTTCTGAAAATTCTGATTTCTCCTTCCAAAAAGAGTTTTCAAGATTTTTCAGTTTAGAAAGAAGGAACTTTGATTCTTTGGAGCCCTGAGGTTTCTTTAGAATTCAATGAGGCTGGGGTACCAAGTTCAAAGGCACATGGGGGAACAAATTCACTGTTATCATTCTAGGTAAGAGGTAGCTTTGCACATTTTTGGCTTACGGAGATGGCAAAATTTGACAATAATATTTCATTCTTCCTCCAATTTCTACTCATCTTATTTCTCATCCAAGCTTTAAAACATTTAGTTTGGGCTGCGCACAGTGACTCACACCTGTAATCCTAACACTCTGGGAGACAAACCTGAGCTAAAGTGAGACTCTGTCTCTACTAAAAATGGAAAAAAAAAATTAGCAAGGTATTATGGTAGGCACCTATAGTCCCAGCTATTTCAAGAGGCTGAGGCAGGATGATTGCTTCAACTCAGTTGTTTAAGGTTGCTGTGAGCTACACTGAGGTCCTGGCATTCTAGGACTGTCAGATGAAAGAGCAAGACTGTCTAAAAACAAAAACAAAACACTTAACCCCCCTCCCCAAATGTTTAATTCATGGGTTTTTTTTTTTTTTTTTTTTTTTTAAATTAGTGCTAGAGCACTGACATTGGAAAACCTCCTTTATTTCTTCCACAGATTAACTGCTATAGAATCATACTCATTTCAGCTGTTTTCACAAATATACGAGCAGAGATAATAGGAATCCATGCCTGAGCACCAAGGTAAAAAATGAGAAGGTGCTTCCTCATCCCATCTTATAATTTTTGCCAAAGGAGTGGATTGACACCAGGAGTACCATGTATTGGCTTCAATTGCTCCTTAGCTTTCCTGCATTGTCCTCAGGACATTCCATCACATCTGACTGAAGCTTACATTTGTGAACTTTTGATCATGGATTAGAGTGATTTTAGATAATTGTGATCTAGCCAAGTGAAACAATTTTGTGCACTAGATAAATCTCACAGTCTTTAATCTGCTTGAATATTCTATTCATTCTGCTTGGGTGAAACTCAAGGAATGTCTAAGAATCAATTTAGATATTTTTTGCTCATTGAATTTTTGGCATTATAAATAAGACTGTCCTCAGCAAACTCTTGGTATTGCTACAAGCTAATCTGTTACTCATTGGTAAATAAAATTTTCCTGTGAATGGAAACAATTTGAAAGAACCCCTGATAAGAACATCTGATAAGAGCAGTCATTTACCATAATTGATCAAAATAAAAAAAGGCAAGACAAGGGGGCAGAGCAAGATAGTGGACCAGAAGGATTGTTCAGCTGAGCTCTCCAAGTATGACTGGGGAAAAGAGAAAACTTAGCCATACCCAGCATGGGAAACTTGCCTGGAGTCAGAGCTTGCAGGGGTCCTCAAACTTTTTAAACAGGGGGTCAGTTCACTGTCCCTCAGACCATTAGAGGGCTGGACTATAGTTAAAACAAACAAACAAGCAAACAAACAAAAAAAAAACCTACGAACAAATTCCTATGCACACTGCACATATCTTATTTTGAAGTAAAAAAAAAAAAAAAAAAAATGGAACAAATGCAATCACACCCCCTCATGTGACTCACAGGCCTCAGTTTGAGGACCCCTGGCTTAGAGAGTGCAGCAAGGAGGTGGTGAGCTGTATATAGCATATGCTCCTGAGTGGTGGAAATTTGACATGTAAGGCAAGTGATTGCAACCCATTAGGATCACTTGCCCTCCCATGGAGGTGTGGAACAGGAGAAAGCATTTCTGGAGTTTTCAGATTTGGGGGGAAGCTGCACATTGAGTGGAAAGCTTGGAAGAGTGGGCAGACTTGAACGATATATAGCAATCAGATTTGAAGGTTGGTTGGGTGGATTTGCCATAGGTTTGGTGGTTGCTATTCAGCCTTGCTAGGAAAGTCTCCATGGCTAAGGGCTGCCATTGTGGGAAGGTCTATGAGAAGGTCTTAGCAGAGGCCTAAAGCATCTCCATCTTAATTTTGCTTGCTGGTATCAGAACTCCACTCTTAGGACAGGCTCAGGAACTCCCACACCACATAGAAACTGATGTCAGGAGACACCGTGAGACCTGCCCCTGAAGAATTCTGATAACTTTAAGATCCCAATCCAGCAGGGTCTGAATGCTGAAGAAACAATCAGGTAATCACCAAAGGCAACTAAGTTAGGAATAAGGACCATAGAAGTTGGTAATTGTGCTCTCTGTCTCAAAAAAAAAGAAAAGAAATCACAGTGCCACCTCATGTCCTGGCTACATATTGCAACATATATATTCCTATTAAAGTTAGTCCTTTCTATTGTATATAAATTTTTCTTTTTTAGTATATTTTAAGTTATTTTTTTATTTATATGTATTTTTAATTAAATCATAGTGGTGTACATTAATGCAATTATGGAATGCAATGTGCTGGTTTTATATACAATTTGGAATACTTTCATCAAACTGGTTAACTTCACTGCATTTTCTTAGTTATTGTGTTAAGACATTTATATTCTACACTTAGTAGATTTAACATGTACCCTTATAAAATGCACCATAGGTGTGGTCCCACTAATTGCCCTCCTGCCACCCATTCTCCCCCCTCCACTCCCCTCCACCTCCTCCTTCCCATTCATTTTGGGCTGTAGTTGGGTTATAGCTTTCATATGGAAGTGTGGGTGATTATAAATTGGTTTCATAGTAGGGTTGAGTACATTGGATACTTTTTCTTCCACTCTTGAGATAATTTGCTAAGAAGAATATGTTCCAGCTCCATCCATGTAAACATAAAAGAGGTAGTCTCCATCTTTTTTTAAGGCTACATACTATTCCATGGTGTTTTAAACTTTTTTTGTTCTTTTTCAATTTTTTTTTCTCTTCTTTTCAATATTGCTGAGATTGCTATAGCTTTTGGCTACCTGAAATTTTTTTGTTTTGTTGTGTGGTGTTTTATTTTTGCTAATTTGTTTGGTTGGTTCTATTCTTCACTTTCATTTTTACTTTCATCAAGAGCAAGGACTCCTGTATTTTTGCTGACTTCCCATTGCATCTTCATTTTCTGAAGGGTAGAGAGGTGCAAGTTCTCTTTGGACTCTCACAAGGACACAAATACTATTCATGAGGCCTCTGCTCTCAGGACCTCAACTAATTCTAATTAACTCCCAAAGACCTTATTTCCTAACACTGTCACATGGGAGGATAGGGTTTCACAATATATATTTTTGAGAGGACACAAACATTCCATCCATCACAGGAAGTTAGGTAGGAAAGGGATGGAAACTGATAAAGCAAAATTATCAAGCAAATTATGACCTCAGGCAATGGGAGCTCAGTGCCACCAGGGAACTGTGAGAGTCTGCTTAAATCATACTTTAGCATTATCTAAAGAGAAAGGTGAGTATCCTTCATTGTGGAGGCCTGTTTCTACAGGCGTTAACTCTCATCACTTTTGTCTTGTCTTGATAGCAGGATTATTGTACTACCAAGGCAGAAAAAAAAAATAAAGCAAAATAAAACTCTCCATCATGGAGACGTGATTATTAATAGTGAACAGTCTTCAGGTTAGGGGGGAGCTTTGAGAAAACACAGGTGGGGCACAGACAGCAGAGTACCAGAGACCTTTACAATCACACAGGTAGAGAGTGATTCATCTGCCCCTCAAGTAACTGTAGATTCTCTTAGTAAAGAAAGAACAGCCATGAACTACCTGCTGTCACAAACAATGTTTTCCATCTAGGGTTAGCAGGAAGGCCTCATGAAAGGCTCTGATGCTTCATTTCAAATGGATGACATGCTGTTCAGATGAAAGCTCTCCATCCTCATCAGCTGTTCAAGGCAAAATCTAGGTGATTTTCACAGGCAGCTTATTGATCACTCTTATCAATTAACAGTACCATAATGTACACACTCTCAGCTCAATCTAGTCTACTTTCTCACTACCACATTGAGGAACCATATAGGCTAAAATTCAGTAAAGATCCTATTAGCCAACAGTTCTTCAAAATGATTCTTTAGTTTATTAGTCTCCAACAAAACAATCCTTCTAGATTGTTCCAGAGATGACTTTGAGTCATTTAACATGCTGGTATGCTGCTCCTTTTGGGCACATCTCACAAGCCAAGCATATAGGCATTGGCTTTAGTTTTCACCTTAACCTCTCTTTCTGCTAGAGAGACCACAAGTGCATGAAGAGTAGGCTTAAGTCATGGGTATTTGTGTCTAGGACAGGGCTGAGGAGAAAGGAACAAGAGATCACATACTTTCATGATCTCCACATGTGATTATCCAGTATGTCTTCAACATTGTTGGTGAGGTAAATATTTCTTGGTGGAGTTGCTATCCCTGGTATGCTTTGAGCTGAAGAGGCAGTCTGATGCAGGACATGTCACAGAGTCACTTAATAGATCTTCCTTTATAATCTCTTCAGTGGATTTCAGTATCATAATAGTGCAGCTGGCAAAACTAGCATATTGTATCCAAATTCATTGTTGGCAGGTCATGTGTTAACCTTAGAAGCACTTGAACATTATACATATTTATCTGGTTTCACATGTCAGGCTCTTTCTTCTCATCTAATTACTGTGATGGTCTATAGTTCCTGAGCATAGATGAAACAGATCTGAGTTGAATTTCATCCTTAGGATGTGCGGGGTTTTTCCAGGGCTGAACTGCTGTGGTAACTTTCCGAACTTCCCCTTGTATTGTCTAGTTCAGAGTATGAGAGAGCAGTTTCTCGAGTATGAGAGAGCAGTTAGTCATAGCTAAAGTCGACTTCACCCAAATCTCCCCTCATCTAGCAGAAGAAAATTTCACAGTGACTATTTAGGCCTGCTTTCTTTCTTTCTTTCTTTCTTTCTTTCTTTCTTTCTTTCTTTCTTTCTTTCTTTCTTTCTTTCTTTTTCTTTCTTTCATTCTTTCTTTCTTTCTTTTGTTGGGTAGAGACAAAGAAGGAGTTGTACTATGAGGAGAGGAAAGAACATCTGGCCACTCACTTCTTCCAGATACTTCCATGCCATAGACTTGATCCTAAGATATAGGTCTTTGTCCACAGTAATGCCCCTTGCCAAGGACTATGCTAGGGCTCAGCTGCTAGTGCTTCAATTTCTTATGTGGCCCACAAGCTTATATATAGACTTGCTGCTTTTGCCTTCTCCTCTGAGGCAGAATTAGTTATTAATGAGAAATCAGGATAAGAATTCAATTCTTCAAGTGTCTCGTATATTCTTAAATTTTTGAATTTCAAGTTTGGTGGTCTATAGGAGACTGATTTGCTAATTTTCTTCTTTTCCTTTGTCTGTTGCTCTTTACCACAGATTTTCCAGTACCAATGTTGAACTGAGATCCTCCCTGCCTTACTGGTGTTGTCATGAATTAAATTTCCAGGTCCCTACCACTTTTATCATTTTCACTCATTTGAATGACTTTCACCTAATAAGCTATAATCCTACTGATTTCTATAAGGAGGTGGGATTCTGGTTTTTCTTTCTGGTGGTCCTCTGCTATGTAATGGTCCTAGGCAGCCCCATTCTGCTGCTGGTGTTACTGTGGCATTTTAGTACCCAAGATGACTCGCTAGGATGTTACCTCCTGCACTAGATGGCCTTTTCTACTTCTATACTTTGCTGTTCCTATGCAGCTGTCTGTGTAGAATAAGGGAGGAGGATTAAATAATTCTTTTTGTTCCAGCCAGTATATGTTCTCTTAGAGAATGTGTGCCTAACTCAGATGTATAATTAAATCCACTGTTGTGTCTTCAAGAACATATTTCAATGCTTTTTAAAATGACAGCTTTTAAAATTAAAACGTTGAACAGTTTGATGAGAATATTTCAGATTGCATATGAATCCCACACATTGTACCCCTTGATTGCACTAATGTACACAGCTATGGTTTAACAATAAAAATAAATAAGTTAAAAAAAATTAAAACATTCCAGAAATTTATAGTAGTACTGACAGAAGGAGCAATAATAAACATTTATTGTAACCTATCCTTTCATAGATGAGGATCTGAGGCCTGAAATAGTTGTGAAAGCAATTGGTAAACAACTAGTTAGGAGAAGCACTATGATCTGAATCCAACATACCAGAATGGTATTAAATGCTCTTTATTTAAAGAGGGACCAGTAGCTTACAAGCACTTGGATCTTTGTACATGCATAACACTTAGCCACATTCTGCTATCTATTTATCAATATATATATTTTTTTATCAGCTTATGTCCCCTATGAGAGTGTAAGTTCTTACAGGGAAAGATTTTGTCTTACTACTGCATTTTCTTTAACGTTTAGCATAGTGCCCTGCACCGAGAAACAGCTGGTACTCACTAAATGTTTAACCAGTAGACAAAGCATGAACAAATGAATGAATATTCTTTTGTAATGCAGTTTAATTGGAAGAAGTAGTAGGTGGTTTGGAATGCTGGTTGTTTTGCAGCAACTTACATAAACAGTTGGCTAATTTAAAATAATGTGAGTCAAAGCAATCTTTTACCATCAAATAGACCAAAAAAAAAAAAAAAAAAAAAAAGGCTCATTAAGTGGATTCCTGACTTTGTAGTTTGTGGCTGTGAGACCACATAGATAGATAGTCACAGTGTTTTGTCTTGTTTTCATATGAAGCCTTGTTTAATTGAGTGATCTTTACCAAGTAAATTAAAATTTCCTTGGGTCTTCTCTCCATCTGCTATGAAGGATAGTCAAGTCTGCTTGCTCAATGCCTCCCAAGGAAATTGCCATGCTCTCATTTTTGTAAAAGAGGATTTCATGGGGAGGAATAAAAGACCAGTGGCCTACTTCCAATCTCCTCCCAAGGAAGCTTCTCTAAATGAATGGTTTTATTCTTATTCATCAATCCAACTTTATGTTATAGTTATAGCAAACTGAGTTATGGCTCTCCTCAGCACTATCCTTATGTACACATTTTCACATTTCTACTCTTTCATTTACCACATAATATAATTATAAAAATTATAAATAAAACATAATGGATATTCTATGGTCCCTTGTAATGAAAAAATAATAGAGGCCAGGTATGGTGGCTCATTCCTATAATCCCAGCAGTTTAGGAGGCCAAGGCAGGAAGATCACTTTAGCCCAGGAGTACAAGACTAGCCTGGGTAACATAGCATGACCCTATCTATACAAAAAAATTGAAGAAAAAATAGAGTAATTGCTCAGGTAAGTGGAGCAAAATGGCTGGATAGAACCCTAGAATAATTATAGCCCCATACGAACACCAAATTAAATGACTATCCATGCAAGAAAATCACCTTCATAAAAATCAAATGAATTTGATGGGTGCTCACAGTACCTGATATTAACTCATAACAAAGAAAGAGACATTGAAGAGGGCAGAGAAGATAGTATTGCATTGTCTATACCAACCCTCCCCCAAACCAGGCAGTGTAGCACAAAAAGGGAGTCATGTGTGTTTGGGGGAGGAGGATTGAAGTGAGTGTGGAACTTGGGTTGAAAGTCAATGATATCCTATCATAGAGGATCAGAACACATGACATAATTCTGCTGGTTCCCATGGAGGGAGCATTTAGACTAGCCCTAGGCCAGAGAGGAAGTTGTAGCTATCTTGATCATTAACTGACAAAAGAGGCCTGGGGCTCTGAATAAATATGAGTGGCAGTAAGGCCACAGGCACTTGTGCGCTTGGAAAAGCCCTGGTTCTGTGCAGGACTTAGGGTGTGATCCAAGAGCCAGGGCAACAACAGCAACAGTGGCCACAGGAGTGCCATTGTCCCACCTCCCCCAACTCTAAGCAGTGTGGATCTGGGATAGACTCCTTCCACTTGAAGGAAGCAGAAGGAAAAGTACAGAGGATTTTGTCTTATAACTTGGGTATAAGTTTAGCTATGGTATCATAAAGCACAACGCAGATTCCTAAAACCCGCACTTCTAGGCTTTTGCTCCCAGAGAGCTTTTCTAGACCCACACTGGGACTGAGTGAATCTGCTACCTCATGAGATGACTCCAGTTCTGACAAAAGTCATCCTTTGCTGAATGAAGTGGTCTTGGGCTTTCAATAAACATCAGTGATAGCCAGGCAACAGTGGCTGCAGGCCTGGGGAGAGCCCCAGAGTTGTGCCAATCTGGCAAATCATGGACTTCAGGCACAACCCAGTGTGGTGCCAGCTCTGGTAGACATGGGAGTGCCCATATTATCCCCCAACTCTGGTCAGCCCCATACAAAGAAAAACTCCATTTGGAGGAAGAGAAGGAAGAGAGCTGGAGATTTTGCCAGTAACAGAGGAGAATGTCCATTATCTTCACAAAGTCCACCAAAGTTGTGTATGTATAATCTTCAAGAGTTTCATAGTTCCTGGGCTTATAGCACTAATTAGTGCTGATGTGACTACAGTAACCATAGGCTAATGTCACAGCACTCGATCCTTGGAAAATTTTTTCTCAAGAAGAATGGGTATAAATAAGATCAGATCATTAAGACTGGAATAAATATCTAACTCTTCAATGCCCAGACAATGAATGTCCAAAAGCACTAGTAACATCATGAGCTCACAAAATGGACAAATTTAGGCATCAGTGACCAATCCTGGATTGATGAAGATCAGTGACCTTTCAGATAGGGAATTCAAAATAGCTATCAGCAGGGAGTTCAGTGTACTTCAAGATAATACAAAGAAGGAATTCATAATTCTATCAAGAAAAATTTCATAAAGACTGAAATAATAATTACAATAACACACTTGCATATGAAAAATGAAACACAACTTTAGGCTATAATGAAGGAGGGAAGGGGAGAGTGAGGGATGGAGAGGGGGTGGGAGGGATAGTAGGGGGACCACATTGTGCTCCACATTGGAGCACATTGCAAGTACAAGTTGGTTCTATCATGTGTAGAACACAAATGTCCTAATGCTATAATTGGGTAAATGAGATGAAAGCTATGCTGATTAGTATGATGTAAGCACTCCAATTTGTACAAATAATCAACACACTGAAATAGGCATAAATGTATTTATGATCTATGTACAAAAGACTTAATAAAAAAATAAAAAATAAAAAGTATGAGGAAGAAAATAAAAATCACTCATAGTCATACGCATGTACTATCAGATTGAATACTATTTGGTATCTTATAAAGTATAAAATTTACATCATATTAAAATGCAATTATTTTATAATGTATATTTTTAAATATTCCATCTTTTATATGTATATGTATAAGTATAAATATATATTAATATACATATATAAATATTTATTAATTGTATGTGTAAATATGCCTCTACATAATGGGTCTAACGGGTTTTTAATATAAACATCCTTCTTTTTGTCTTAAGAATCCA
This sequence comes from Loris lydekkerianus, assembly GCA_963574355.1. Lineage (NCBI taxonomy): Eukaryota > Metazoa > Chordata > Mammalia > Primates > Lorisidae > Loris > Loris lydekkerianus. Next base: position 27,962 of record CAUYPK010006856.1, on the reverse strand, counting down.
CAGTTTCTAAGTGATGCTATTTGAATGTGTCTCCCCAAAAGCACTTGTTGCAAACTTAATTCCCAATGCTACAGTGTTGGATGGTAGGATCTTTGAGGGTAATTAGCCCATGAGGACCTGGCCCTCATGAATGGATAATGTTGTTGTTGCAAGAGTGGATTTTCTTATTACAGAAGTGAGTTCCTTACAAAAGGATGGAATTAGCCCCCTTGTGTCTCTCTGTGTTATACCCTCTCTCTCTGCCCCTTGATTCTGGATGTCTCAGCACCTAGAACAATAAGCCAATAAATTGCATCCATTAGAAGTTATCCATCTGTGGTGTCCTTATATAGCAGTACAAAATGGACTAAGACGCTAGTCGTCTTACCACTTTGGTATCAAAAATAGCACCTGTCTGTATAGGGTGCATGCTCCTTTTGTTATGAAGGCCAACCCACGAGCTCTCATGGCCCCCGCACTACAGAATGCCCATTTTAGAGAGGGAAAGAAACTATAAAGACTGTGTATTCTGGCCTATGGTAGTATGGTAGTATGGAAAGAAGACATGAAAAGGTAAGGATATTAGTCAGGTACTCTCATTTTAGTCTCATGCCACTTAGTCTAAAATATACCACTGAACCCTCCAAGTAAGTGTGAAGCAGTCTTGAAAACATGGGAGCCATTGTCCACTCGCCTAACTCAAATATAAGGAAAGGCAAAAGCTGCTAGGAGAGGCCTTACTCCAGCTTGGTACCAAAACCAACTGGTAAGTGACTAGTGACATATTGTTGGCAGAGTGAGTTGGGTTTGACCCAGGACTTCTGCCTTCAATGAACTTTGGAAGGCTAGCTAATGTTCAGATGTCCCAGTGAAATTCCATGAATGGACACATAATTGTAAGCTTTTCTAAGGAGCCAGCAGAGCCAAAGAGGATAGACAGGCCCTTATATTCAGAACCCTGGAAACTAGCTGTGAGTGGCCAGAGCCATGAAGTGAAATGGTTGGTACCAAGAGTGAAGATGGGAATAGTCCCTCATGAATGAACACAAAACAAGGCCAGAAAGAAACGAGCTGAAGATATTTGCACAGATCAAAGGCCACTGTGGGAAAGTGAGGCCTTTCCCCTCAACAGCCAGAGAATTCTGAATCTCCCACCTACTCACTTGTCACCCAGAGAAAATCAGTGGGCATTGGAACGGAGGGAGTATAAAGAAATTTTGAAACTAAGCATTTACCCCAAATAGAGTGGGTCTTTTAGTTAAACGATATACAGTCGGCCCTTGAACAACATGGGTTTGAACTGCATGGGTCCTCTTAGACGAGGGTTTCGTTCAATAAAGTTACACTAAGGGCACTCGCTTCTCCTGCCTCCTCTTCCACCTCCTCTTGCTCTCCTCCCTCTGCCCTCCCTAAGGCAGCAACACCAGCCCTCCCTCTTCCTCCTCTGCCTCCTCAGTCTACTCAATGTGAAGGTCATGAGGATGAAGACCCCATGATGATTCACATCTACTTAATGTATAACAAATGCATTTTATCTTCCCAGGATTTTCTTAGTAACATTTTCTTTTCTTTAGCTTACTTTATTGTAAGAATACAGAATATAATCCATGTAATATATAAACTATGTGTTAATTGTTTATGCTATTGATAAGGCTTCAGGTCAACATTAAGCTATTAGTAGTTAAATTTGGGGGGGAATCAAAAGTTACGTGTGAAGTTTTGACCACAGAAGAGTCATTCAGCATCTTAATCTCTATGTTCTTAAAGGATCATCTGTAATATTATTACTGTTGAAATTATCTCCACATCTACCTGTTTATCCAGCCCAGCAATAGCATAAACAACAAGGAAGATAGATCAGTTACAGAAAATAAAATTATTTCCCATCTGTGTCACAGGACATAAATATGTAACCCTGCTGATCGTATGTGTATTTCCCCAGCATCATTGTATGTGCATGTATATGTAGCAGAAACTAATATAACTTACTATGTTCAATTTATAAAGTGTCACAATCTTCCAAGGCTCATCATTTTATGTCTACATGTTAATACATATATTAAATGGGCTGTAACTTATTAAACCCCTCCTCTTTTATTACACCATTTACATTATTTATCTATTTGTTTGATAAATGTGCACATTCTAAAGTTAGCATTTTGCAAAAGTGAAATCAGGTGCTGATTTTTCACAATGTTAAAGTATTAGATGCTTAAAATCTTCTACTTTGGCTGGGCAAGGTGGCTCAAGCCTGTAATCCTAGCACTCTGGGAGGCGGAGGTGGGTGGATTGCTCTGAGCTCAGAGGTTCGAGACCAGCCTGAGCCAGAGTGAATCCCGGTCTCTATCAAAACAAACAAGCAAACAAAAAGCCAAATGTAGTGGCGGGCACCTGTAGTCCCAGCTACTTGGGAGGCTGAGGCAAGCAAATCGCTTAAGCCCAAGAGTTGGAGGTTGCTGTGAGCTATGATACCATAGCACTCTACTGAGGGCCACAAAGTTAGACTCTGTCTCAATTAAAAAAAAAAAAAAAAGAAAATTAAAATCTTTGAAAATGGTGATTTATCTTTACACTGTGGTATAAATACCAGTTTTCAGAGGGCCCTGCAATTATATTGACCTTCAAACGCTTGCCCAGGAATACTTTAAATAAAGACATCATCTCAGAATTCAGAAAGCAGTCTTATAAGACAGGTCCAGAGTAGACATGAATTACAATCTACCATACTAGCAGATATACTCTTGCATTAAGGATATTTTTCAGCAATAAACAAGAGGGGAAGTTTCCAGGAAGATGTTGGTCATTTTTAGAAAAATAAAAGAGTAATAGGATGTATAAAGGCAAAAATGGAGGATTTGCTATTAGTGCCCATTAGAATAATTAGGATGATTTTTAGATCAGGCTTCCCATGGCTAACCTAAGAAGGAAATGAATAACTCAGGGAAAACTTATTTATACACACATCATTTCTATGCTTCAGTTTGAAAGAGGAGAGATCTCATGTGCACATTTATTTTTTCTTTTTTTCTACTACTTAGAGTATCAATTGTCCTAATTTACCCCAGAGACAGGGGCCAAATGGGAAGCACTGCTTTGATTCATGTACTTTAATTTTCATTTAGAGCAAGTGCAAGTCTGGTTATGGCACATTTCTTTGAAATCATTTGGGATGGTGAAGGACAATGAGAGAGTGTGTAAAAGAAACAACTGGTTCATATTCTGGGAACACTGCCAGCTTTTGACTCAACACCAGAACAAGTGCTGGCTGTCAGCTGAATCTGTGCTTAAAATAAAAGAAGGCCCATAAGAGCCTAGATTAACAGAAAGAAGGAACAATCTAATGCTGAAATCTTAGTATAAGTAGCTGAAAATAGTGTGTGCTATCCCCACATTTTTTATGGTTCTAAATATGATTGCAGACGATTTACCTCATAAAATAAGATATACGATTCTAATATCCTAAATATCCCATCAAATACTTAATGATATTTATGAAAATTGTGAATTTTTGATAAAGCAAAAAACACTACAAGTAAAATTGCAATAAAATGTGTAAATCAAATTAAGAATTAGATGCCAAGCCACTTGCCATATTTCATTACTGCATAAGAAACTGAGGAATTTTACATAGCCAATAACAACATATTCGAATTTTGCTATAACCTCATCAACTGTGATGCATGAGATTTTAGAAATAAGCTGAGCTCAAGTTCCCATCAACACTGTTCAGTAAAAAATCACCAATTAGCTTCAAGCAAGTCTATAAAGTGAATATTTAATTCATGTAAGATAATAAATTAATTTTTAATATTTTACCTAGCAGAGATAATTATAAATCATTTTATGTCAATGAGTGAAAACAGGCATGAAAGGACATATACCTGAGAATAGTTTGCTGGAATATTTTAGGTTTTTAGGCATACATACTTAGAAATATGTATGCATTTTTAAAAATATTCTATAAATCAAATTCTCCATTTCAAATTGTCTCCCCTACTTAATCACAGCTAGTGCAGTTTTGCTGTATCAGCTCTCCTGCATTGTGTGATTTTGCAGGCCTTCCATGGTGCAGCAAGGGTCCTATGAGCCCTTTATTACCACAGAGAGCAGTGAGAAGAGTCAACCCTTCTGATTTTTTAGGAACATATTCAGTGATTCAAGTATTTGGTGGTTTAAACCAGCTTGTGGGTGGGTGGGAAATCCCACACATTTCAGCCATCACAAAGTTGACCAAAATGCAGAATTGTTTTGTACTATTCTGCTTTAAATAAATACAGATAATTAAATCAACTTTTGCAGCAGTACAATAAAGCATAAATCCAAACTTTACCCTGCTAAAGGCTGCCTTGGCCACCAGCCAGAAGCCAGAGGGCCAGGGCTAATTTGCATAAAATCGCACAGATTGCTGCAGCTGCCCTCCTTATTAATACCAAGGCGTAATCATAATCAGGAGACATTCCAGCCACAGCAGAACCACCTCTTGTGCAGTGCCACCCATAGCTTTGCCGGACCAACAGTCACTGATATGTGATCCCACTTTAAAGAAAAGAATGTTAAAAAATAAAAATAACCCCCCAACCCCCCGGCCCTTCCATTGAGCAGTCTCACCAAGTGTCTTGTTCCTGTGACTTAATAACACAACACACCACTGAAATTTCTGTATTTTGTCATTACTTGGGTAACATCATTGTGTGGAAATTAATAAAGTCGTTGATTTCAATTTCTCTTCCAAGTTATTACGGTGAACTTTTTACAACTCCATTTTTTGGACACGTCTGCAAAGTATTATTTATGATACAGTGACTGCTACCAGTTGCTGATGATGTCACACTTGGCTTTTTACCTTCTGTTACCCTGATTTCAACTCCAGGAAACTCTACACGGCAGTGAAATGCAGAAAGATGTCGAAAAGCATGTGCTATGACTTATCACGCCCAAAACATGCTGAGAACACAGACGCTCTGTAATGCCTGATAGAGGCTTGTGCGTCGGGGATCAACAGCTCCCTCTTTGTCAGTAGTAGTAAGTGAATTGGAAGGTTGCTGTGCTCCAGTTCCTCAGGCAGAAGTGCTGTCAGCAGCTTCACCAAGGCCATCTGGGGAAACAAACTCTTGGCCCACATCAAGATGACGTAACCTACAAGAAGCACTGGCAGGGACGGGTGGATTGTATTAAAAACCTATCATATTTGTTAGCTAACTACGGATGACAGCGTCGGAATACACATAAAAAGCTTTTATGGAGCTCTGAAAATCCCGAGTTTACCGCCCGGGAATACATCTTGAGCTCATCTATCGGTCTGGAACAGACTAGAAGTGAAGTGTTGCTCTTTTTTGATCATATCATGTGCATTCATCCATTTTTTAGAAACCCTAGAACTCCACTTAGCACTGAATACTTTAGGTAAGGTTTAATATCTGTTACGTACCATTTCTCCATCCCTATTATTTTAGCATGATTGACTGTGGTTTGGATTATATATTCATCACCACCGAATTCCCAGAGTGCAGAGAGCTATATCTATATGCTAATCCCTAAACCAAGGATTAGGGATGCCCCCCCACCTTTTTTGGCCATACTCAGATAAGTGATTAAAATATCTTTTATAACCCATACCCTGTTAGATAATAAAATGGCATTTAATTTTTTCTCTTTCCATCCCAAATCATTCATTCCTGTGTCTGCTATCACTATCATCTATGAATAATTCCTAATTCTACCCTTGTGGTAGAATTAAACTTTCCATTTTTATTTCAGACTTTAGTTTTTATTTTAGTGTTGGAATTTCCCCACGAATATCATCCAGATCAAGTGTAGGCTGATCTCCTAAAATTCTACCTCAGGTTCCAATGACATCTCTGTTTTCTAAGACTTTGTTTTAGCCTTCTCTGTGTTAGCCTGTCTATGATTCTATGGTCCTTGCTTTGGTATTCAAAAGGTGCAAAAATTTGGTATCTCCATTTGTGGTCACTGACAGAACATATGCTCTCTTCTCCAGGATACCACTCTCATGTGATGACACCTCTCTCTGACTTGTATCTTCTTTTCAGACTCTCTACTCTTTGGATTCCTCAGCTTTAACTTCCATACTTTTTAGACTGTAGGATTCCCTTGCATGTCTGGCTTCCTTTCCCAAGTGCCTGGGGTAGGGAAGCACATTATAATTTTAGATCAGCTCCTCAGGCATGTAATTCATTCACTATTCCCTTGGTTCCCGAGAGAAAGGCCCCCAGAATACCTAAAAAGAAAGAAAATTAATCTGTGAAAGAATGAAGATTAAGCACAGTGCTAGTACTGAAAGTTGTGTTCTGATAAAACAAAGGTGTTAAAAACCTCCTTCAGCCATTTGTCAATGAATCTTCATGCACTCATTCTCTCCGTGGAACTACGTATGGTTGATGCGAGATGAACCCGGCAAAGATTCCCTTTCAGGACAATTTTCTTTCTTTTCTTTTCTTTCCTTTTTTTTTTTTTTTTTTTTTTTATTTGAAATGTTGAATTTTAATTTATAATTAGAAAATACCTGTCAGTCTTAAAATTTTTTTCTCTTAACAATTTCTTTTATTAAATGGTAACTATTCCTACCCTGAGACATTTTAAGTGTTACACCAAATAAAAGCATAATCATGTACACAGCTTAGACCTATGGCTACTCCAGGCCCAAAGAATCCCATTGGTTCACACAGAATGGTTTGAACCTAATCTGATCCCAGAACAAGTAATGATTTTAGTTGGCACTATTTTTGTGCATATTTCTCCATCGGAAAACTTGAGAGCATGATGGAAACCTTGCCAAGCAGTCTAGATGGATTAAAGGAGTTGGCAGTTCTCAACAGCAGTACCGATCAGAGCTCGATGTAAATTTGATCCACATTAGATCAAGATGCTGCTTCGATTAAGTCTCCCCCAAACACCATCTCCAAAACACCATCTAGCCTTCTTCACATCAACCAAACTAAGAAACTTATGACAGTGAGTCCTATTCCCCAAACATAACCTTGTGGTCATGCTCACCTCCACTCTTCCTATGGAAGTACTATGGATTCCATTTCTGAAATTTAATCTTTATCTAATTTTCTTTTATCTGTATAATTGTAATAGATTCTTAGTTATTCTTCTGGCCTACCATTTTTCTTCTGGATACCCCAATCTCCCACAAATAATAAGATTCTCTTCCTGTAATATTTATTTTTCCCCTGGCCAGGTCAGAAACTTCTGTTATTCCCCTATGAACCACAACATCAGTCGTGAAGTATTTGAGATGGAAGTCAGACAACTGAATATCTCATATTAACCTGCTTTTCCATCACCAACTTGTTTTTCTTGTGACCTATGTCCCAAAGTTCAACAAATGAAATTCTTTGCTGTTACCCGGAAATAATTGTGTCTCTTCATCTTTTGCACTTTCTTTTTCTTTAGTCTATTACTCTCTCCTTTGTCCAGCTAGCAAAATTTATTAAATATAAACATCCTTCAGCAAAGGTCTCATATATTTCTTTATGATTTTCTAATTAATTATTCTCTTATGTACTAAGTTTGGAGCTTCATGTTCATGGATTTGTGTTGACAGTTATATAACATAAACTCTGCTTCTGAAAGTGAGGAAACATTCTGGAAAGACTGGGATGTGAAGATGAGACAACTCCTAGTTTATTTCACTAATATGCACTTGTCTCATAATAGTTATGATAGAATTAAATAATCGTCAAGTTGAAATTCATGTTAATATCCATGCCTGTATTTCACTAACTCACTAACTACAGCCTTTAGGCTTACACGCAACTCCCATTCCCCATCTGCCGTTGCTCTAGTCATCTCTGTGAGATCATGGAGGGGCCTCTCTGTGCTCTATGACACAACAACACTTTCAATTTGTCCTGTCCTTCCACTGAGTTTTTGCAGCACATGTGCTGTGGCACCTTATTAATTATGTCTCTTATAACTCTTCTCCAAGAAAGCCATTTCTAGAACTCCTTCACTATGTGAACCCTATTCTTTGAGCCCCTGAATGAATAGAATCATATAATATTTTAAGGTAAAAGAAAGTATTTGGAAGAAATTTATTCTCTCTTTCAGTCATATTCTTCCTAAGAGTCCCCAGAAAATATTCCCTTAGGCTTCTTTTGTATTTGTCATGCTTTCGGGGATTCAAAACTACCACTTGGTATCAAAAGGGAAATATAAGTCAGCTAATTTTTTTTTTTTTTTTTTTTTTTTTTTTTTTAATAGCAGAGGGAGAGTTTATTATCTTAGGTGCCAGGTGAGGACCTGGGAGAAAACCTGTCTCCCCATGAATTTGGAAGAAAGTTTTTTTTTTTGTTGTTGTTTTGTTTTGTTTTCAATTTTTACGTATACATGTGTTTGGTAGGTTTCAATTTTTTGCCTTCACAAAATTAAAGAGGCTTAAAATTGAGTAACAATAACAATGTTTGAGATAAGGACAAAAACTTTGTAAAGAATGAAGGAAAGAAATTCAGAAAAAAAATTAGAGAATTGCTGCATCGAAATATTAAGCAATAATGATACTAATAATGATACAAAGAAAGTAACATTCACATTGTCAGGTAAGAATATGTCTATTATAAAATGCTTTGACTCTGAGATTCTGTATGGAGTCATCAGTTAACTTCTTCTTATTTTTTTTAAGTCTCATAAAATAGACAACTAATATTTATAAATAAAAGTAAAAGATAATTTCAAAAAATAGATCATGCCAAATCTTATAGACAATAGAAAAAGAAGAAATACTTCAAAGTCATTCTACTTGATCTGGGCACACCTGATATTAAAATTGGAGAGAATATATTATTATAAAGGAGAAAATACAAACATATTTCACTTATAAATGAGGATGCAATATCCCAAACAACATACTAACAAGTTCAATTAAAAATTAATGTTTAATAATGTACTTTGGTCAAAATTAAATCCAATTTATGTGAGAATTAGTCACTATTTTCTTTTCTTGTCTTTTTTTTTTTTCCTTCTTTTCCCTTCCCTCATCCCCTCCCTCATTCTTTGTCTGGTTTCCCCTTCCCATGCCCCACCATGTCATTAGTTGCCGTTAATTGTTCACGTATCAAAATTGAATACATAGGATTCATACTTCTCCATTCCTGTGATGCTTCACTAAGAATAATGTGTTCCGCCTCCATCCAGGTTAGTACAAATGCTGCAAAATTTCCATTTTTTATGGCTGAATAATATTCCATGGTATACATAAGTCAGCTAATTTTCATTGTTTAATTTTCTTCTGTCTCCCAGGCAGTTTTTATCAATTCTTTTTTTTTTTTTTTTTTTATCATCACCTAAACAAAAAGGAAAGTGCTCAAGCATATCCATTCATGTAGCTAGGCACCTGGAGCATTGCAGCTGGGCGGGTTTCTCTTGGACAATGAGTATTTCATACATTTGTCTCCTCAATAAGACCAATAACGAAGGGTGAGCCATGGTCATGTCATATCCTCTTCTATGTTCCAAGGCACTCTGAACAGTGAAGGGCACATGTTTTGAATACAACAAATACCTGTTGCTTGAATGAGGAATAAATGAAATAATATTAACAATTTTGAGGGCAGTTTATCTAATATAAAGCATGGGATTGTTTCATAAGATTAATGCAACATATTTTGAATAAATAGGCTTCTAAGTAAGCACACATAAAGCTAGAGTCCCTCTGTAAAAATGATGTATATTGTTGGAGCAGTAAGTGATCTAGTCTTTCTGATTCCTTCCTCGACCAGATTTCAACCATGAATTGATAAATTTCAAATTGCTTATCCATGTAAAATGAGCCTTAAATATTAAATATGGTATTGGTTCTCTGGGGATAGAGTCTCCTAAAATACCCTCAAAATAAATTTTGCATACATTATTTTGCCTTTTTTTCTTTTTTATTTTTTTTAATGCATATTACTTCATTCTTTTAGCATCATTTGTGGTTTCTTTCTGTATCAAAAACAAAGTATTAGGAATAAGTATGACAAATCTTTTCTATTCCATGATTTAGAATATTCTTTTACAAGTATTTTAAGTGTCTATTGTTTAGTTCTAGATTTGCACCTGCTTGCTTTTAGACTGTTTTAAGCAAATAAGTCAACCTTCAGAAAGCTCTTTTCTCAGTCTCCTTATTCACTTGAAATGAACTTGGTAAGTATTCTGTGGCTCACCAAACCTTCATGAATGCCAAGCTGGGCCTCTGGCTCAAGTCTACATCTCCTTCTATTAAAAAGGTGAACTGCAAAGTAGATTCTGAGAAGTTAATCCTTATAATTTAAGCCCTTATTTGTTCCACATGGACTAACTTCCAGATTGTTACTGAAACAAATTTTCTTTTATTTGTGTATTCAAATAAGTATGATTCACTTAAAAAGCAGTCCCATTGAACCACATTTGCATATCCTAATGAGTTTAGCATGTCCATTTTCCATTCACATGTTTTTCAAATAAATGCTTTTGAAGAATAGTAAAATTTAACTAACATCTGAGGCTGCAAATTCACAAAAAGAAAATAAAAAAAAAAAGAGCTGACATACATACTAGCTAAAAAAGGCAAGAATTTCAATGTGTGGCACAGAGGATGTGGATTTGATTCCTGCTTCATAATGGAGGCTTGATTTGTGTTTGATATGTACCAGGATGTGGGTGTTTTCAAAGCCAGCTCATCCATATATTTGAATAACTAACACAGGACAGAAATTAAAGTGGTACTCTAAGACTCTCATGTATATTAAGAATTGATGGATTTTTGAAGATTTTTGTGTGTTTAAAATGAGCTAAAGGTAAATAAGATACATCAGCAAGAAACTGCTAAGGAGAAAAACTACCCATCAAAAAGAAAACTTTCAAGTTCAGGGACATTCTCTCAGAAACAGAAAAACACATTTTATATCTTCTGAAAATATGAGCCATTTATTGATCTAGAAGAACTTTCTCTGTATGGATTCACTAATAATTTTAGAAGTTGGTATTATGTAAACCCATCCACTCAGCCAATTTATACCTTCTTTTCTTTACTTGTAAAAAGTACAGGAAACAGATAACTTCTCATCTTTTCAGTCTAGTACAGGTCATAAATCAGATCTGGGGACTTCTGGTTCATATATTTATTTCTATTCACTATCACTGCATCTTTGTATTCAAGTGTTTATGTAATGCACCTTTCCGATCTAAAGTCATTAAGAAAGTTTTCATAATATCTGATTTGAGAAAGCAGTGGTCATTAGAAGCCTCTGCTATACTATCCCCCATTTAAAAGACAGAGGTGGGGAAGTTATTGTAAGAATTCCACAAAGGTATTTTGTACTAGAATATTTTATTATTCTATTAGCTATTTTAAAATGGGAATGTAGTCAACAAATGAAGTCCACAAATGATATTAGGAATTAAAAAGCTCAGATCGCATACCACAGTGCTCCTAGGTAACGAAGATTAAAAATGCTCTGAGTTATAAAGTCCTAGTTTCCTCCCTCATTGGATATTATATCACTTCCATGGTTGCTTTGGCTACATGCTACATTTGAAAGAGAAATTCTACTAATGAGAATAAACTTGGCGTTGGGATACAAAGAGGACGATTTGAGGTTAAGGAAAACTCACTTTCCTTTTAGGAAGAGCATGCTCAACACTTATAGGAAATTAGCTAGAATTATAGACTTGTAAATAAACCACATAGTGCACATTTAGTGAAACTCATTTTTTATGTTGAAAATAAAACCTACCTGTAGGATACTCTAAGCAGTTTTTTGTCTGGTTTGTATATATGCACTCTATTTTGTTTTGTTTTGTTTTGTTTTAATGTATCAAAATGTTAAGTAAAAAAGAGATACCCCAAACTTCAACAAAATCATGAGTTTTTAGTATGGAATGGAGGACATATGTTTAAAATGGTGTCACAGCTGCATTTCCTAGAACTAGGGGAAGGTTAAAAAAAAAAAATCTGTGAGTTAGCTAAGAGGGTACAAATGGAAGAGTATCTGTGCTCCAGCTGAAAACAGTATAAGTGGTGTCATGTTGAAGATCATTTCCAACTCTGTTGCTTTCTTATGTGAGAAGTTGAGATGCTTGGCAGTTCTTGTCAACAATATGTCGAAGTAGTGATTGTACAATGCTGTGGCAGCAGAGTGTTTAAACAGAAAAACCAGAACCTACAAAGTACGTGTCTGTGATTAGTACCTGATGCTACACACAGTGGATGCCCAACTCATTCTTCTAATGAAATATCTTCTTTATAAAAGCTAACAGCACACTGCCCATTGTCAATCACATTAATGATGAAAAGATCATATGGCTACAATTAATTCTTCAGCATGAAAATGTTTGTTTCTTCTCTTTACAGATCCAGCAACAAAACACATAAAATGACATCTTTGCTTGGCTGTAGACATCAACATAAATAACGTGTACATAGTGAAGACCATAACAGAAGTGCTTACAGTTCCTTTTTTCAAAATAGAAAAAAATATGCCACTTCACTCCTACAACTAGACTCATTCCAGGAAGATTATAAATGTGAAGGAGACAAAGTATAATCTCTAACAATTTCTTCCCTTTAATTTATTTTCCAAATGAATACCAGATGCACCCTTCTCATTCCCCTCCCAAACATACATACCCTATTTGCATAGCTGCAGTTATAAGAATGTGTCCTTCTGTTACAGCTAGAATGTATCTAGTTAATACCATGTCCACAAATGATCTTACCTGTGTTGGCAATCTTGACTATCTTCCTCAATAATCATATAGTTCCAACAAAAGGCTGTGTTACTTGGTAAGATCGTTTATGGAAAGAATAACTGATGTGTAAAGTAGAGTGTGGAAACTCAAGGGAAAAACTGATTTTTGACCAATATTTCGACTGTGTGTGTGTATGTGTGTTGGAATTGGATGGTAGGCTAAAGTATTTTGAATATATTTTTCACATATAACATTTAGCCTTTTCAAATTTGTAGTATTTATTCAAACACCAATAAAGAAAAAGGAAGATAGTAAAAAGGCAGAATTATTCATTTTAATTAGACAGTGCTCCTGACTATGTCATCAAAACACTATACTAAGTTCTAGAGGATACAAATATAAGTCATAATTATCCTCATAATCTACTATAAGAAACAAAAGCATATAGAAATAGTTATTAGAAGTCATCTTTATCTTGGGTGGTGCCTGTGGCTCAAAGGTAGGGGTCCTCAAACTACGGCCTGTGGGCCACATGCGGCCCGCTGCAATCAGATTCCACTGCAGGAAAAGGGAAGGCACATATGCCTTTTTTCTTCTGAAAAAAGGAAGTCTTCTCACCCATGCGATCAGATTCCTGTGAGAGTTCACAGATCACAGTGCAGTTCGCACAGGGTAGTGTGAACTAGAAAGGTGATGGAGGAACAGGCTCTGTAATCATGCCTGTTCCTGCACTGCACCAGTGTGAGCCTGAGGTAAAAGTGGAGTTCCACCATATGGGCACTGGCGAGGCTGAAATAATGTGCATTGCCAAGGCTGCATTCATGGACACTGATCAGACTGCATTGATGGGTAGTGCAGTCTATATGTCTCTGTGTGGAAAAAGTTATTGCTGGCATATTGTTTTTGGAGCTATATATATATATATATATATATATATATATTTTACTAATAGCAAGTTGGAGTCCCTAGGAAACAATGACATCAAGAAAGAGAAAAATTGACTCGAAGTATAAGATATTCAAAGAACAGTGGACTTATAATTACTTTTTCATGCAGTACAAGGAAAGAGCTGTGTGTTTGATATGCCAGAATATAGTGTCTATGTTCAAAGAATACAATTTGCGTTGACACTATCAAACTCACCTCAACATAAAGATAAATATAATCATTTGGTCGGAGAAAAGATAAAATATTAAAACTGAAATATACATTGACAACTCAGCAAAATACTTTTGGGAAGCAGAAACAGCTAAATACTTCATCACTACAAGCAAGTTTTCAAGTTGCCAAGCTAATAGTGTGCACTGGCAGACCATTTGTGGAGTGAGAATTTGTTAAAGAATGCCTTCTTTCTGTTGCCAAAGAGATGTGTCCAGAGAAGGCTGATTTATTTAGTACAGTGAGTCTTTCAGGGCCCTCAATTACATAAAGGATTGAAGAAATGGGAGACAATTTGCATCAGCATTTGCAAAACTCCACAAAAAAAACCTTCCTATTTTTTCTTGGCACTCAATAAAAGTAATAATGTTTGTGATTCTGCATAACTTCTAATTTTTATTCATGGGACGAATGACTATTTCAAAGTCACAGAAGCACTTGCTGCACTGCAAAGCATCACAGGAACAACTACAGGAGAGGATATTTATGAAAAGGTTTGCCAAACTATGAATAGTTAGGAGCTGGACTGGGCAAAACTAGCCAGTGTGACAACTGATGGTGCTCCTAGCATGGTGGGGTCTAAGGAGGAGTAATTGCTCACATTAACCAAGCAATGGACAAACATAACAATTCTCATCCAATAGCCATACACTGCCTTATCAACAACAAGTGCTGTGTAGTAAATCACTGAAGTGGGACTCTGTTATGAAAACTGTGGTATCATGTGTTAACTTCATTAGAGATAATGCACTAAACCACAGGGAATTTCTGTCTGAGTTAAATGTTGCCTGTGAAGATGTCCCGTACCACACAGAAGTCAGTTGGCTGAGTTGAGAGAGAGTTTTGAAACATTACAATGACTTAATTCCACATATAACAGATAAACTGCTTTCAAAAAACAAAGAAGTACCAGAGATTAATGAATGCAAAATGGAAATGGCACCTTGCCTCTCTGGCAGAGGTAACAGAGCTACTCAACAGTGTCAATGTGCAACTTCAAGGAAAGGGGAAGCTCATCTGTGATATGCAATCACATATGAAAGCATTTGAAGTAAAATTAGGGCTCCTCATCAAACAAGTGAAGGAGGAAAATTTCTGCCATCTCCCCACAACTCAAAATTTGTTAGCGGAAAATCCATTGGTTGCATTCCCAAATAAAATGTGTGGATTCACTGGAAAAGTTACAAAAGGTGTTCTGATTTAGATTTAAAGAGTTCATCTCCATGAACAGGACATACAGCTTTTTCATAACCCATTTTCTATTGACATTAAAAATGTGGATATGATTTACCAAACAGAACTGGCTGAACTGCAGAATTGTGACTCTCTGAAAGACACATTCAAGTCAAGCAGCCTTCCTAATTTCTATGCACCTCTCCCCTCTGAGACATATTCTAATCTCAGGAACCATGCACTCAAAATGGCAACCATCTTTGGCAGCACTTTTGTCTGTGAACAGACTTTTTCCAGAATGAAACATCTGAAATCTCCAACCAGATCTAGACTAACTGATGCACACTTGTTACAACTAGCAGTGACAAATATGGAACCAGACATTAACCATCTCATTAGCCAAAAGAAGGCCCATAGTTCCCATTGAAATACTGGTAAGTTTGTCCATTTAATTTTACTTGTTCTTCATTTTAAATATTGTATTTGTTCCCATTTTTTTTTTTTTTTTTTTTTTTACTTCAAAATAAGATATGTGCAGTGTGCATAGGAATTTGTTCATAGTTTTTGTTTTAAACTATAGTCTGGCCCTCCAACAGTCTGAGGGACAGTGAACTTTTTTAATAAAACAAAACTCCTGCTCAAAGGAGTTGGGCCCTGGCCCCATATGCTGGAGGCAGTGGGTTCAAACCCAGCCCTGGCCAAAAACTGCAAAAAAAAAAAAAAAAAAAAAAGAAAGAAAAGAAAGAAAGAAAGAAAGAAAAAGAAAAGAAAAAGAAATCATCTTTATCTCTTTGTGCTGCCTATCCTAAGACAAATGTTCCTGTCAATAGAAAATGTACAGGACTTGCAGACTTCATCTTTGTCCAGGTCATTATCTGTTTTTCTTCTGTTTTAAATTCTTTGTTTTTAATGTTTTATTTTAATTCATTTTTGTTAAGGTATCTGAAATCCTCTTTGAATCAGGGTATAAAATCAAGACCAAATATGTGGGTGATTATTAACTATAAAACTCATATAATTAAATCTATGTTTTAAGAAGATAATTCTGGCCGGCTTAGGGAATGAAGATTATTAGAAAGGAGAAACGGGAGATATTGGGATGCTAATGTCATCATTCAGGTGAAGGACACTGAGGACCTGACCTTGGACTAGGGCGATGAAACTTGAGTGGAAGGGACATATTTGAGACACATGTAGGAAGTACTTTCTACAGGGCTTTCTGCTCACCATCTTCCAAAAGGATATAAGAGAGAAGGAAAAAAGGATAAATCAAAGACATTTCCTCAGTTTCTTTTGCAAGTGACTTGGCAAGTATAGTTTTAGAATAGGTGGACATCACTATAGAAGTAGTTGTAGAATAGGGGAGCATAGCAAGAAAATGTGTTCACTTCTAGACATTAGGACGTGAGTAGTTTAAGGACGTCTAGATAGAAGTGTCTAATAGTTGAAAATCCAGGTTAGTAGGTTAAGAGTATAATAAAAGACAAGATATAGGGTTTGTATTAGCAGGTAAGAAAAAGAAACTTGTGAACAGAGCCCTTAGGACAACACTGGCATTTAAAGACTGGACAGAGGGAAAAGAGACAGTGAAGAAAAATCTGAGAAAAATTTGTAAATAAAATGAGCAATGAAAGATGTATTAATGGAAGAAATAATTTAAAAATTGGCCTGGGAAGTGAAAATCATATCTTTTTTGTATCTCCAAAGAGTATCACAGGACTCAGAAAACAATAGGGGCTAAAACTATTTGATGAGTACTTTTAAAAAAAAATTAAAAAAATCAGAATTCAGTGAACAAAACGATGATAAAGGAAACACTGACTTGGCCGTGAACGTGCTATTGATATTCCTTGTAAACATGCTTTGGAAGAATGGGAGAGGATGATGGCACAGAGAATGTATGGAGGTAGGGAAAGTGAGGGCAGCATCAACAGAGTGACAAGGGCAGAGACATCTAACGGATGATCAAGCAATGTTGCGGTGCTTTCTGAAGATAATGAGGCTGATAACCCAACTAGAGGAAAGGCTAGATAGGAGCAATTTCAAAGGGAAAGTGGTGGAGAACAGGGGTGTGGAGGGAGGAGAACTTGGTGAATGGAAGTGGCATGCAAGGTATTTCTCTTGATAAGAGGGCGGACTGGGAATCTGTAGACCCAGGTTCTGATTCTAGATATTTTAATGAAAGAATCTTCAGGAAAATAATTCTTCTGAGCTCACCTCTAAAATGAGGACCTCGGATTAGAAGGGAAGTTCTTCCTGTGAGAAACCCAGATGACCATTTTTCTCTTCTTTCTTTCTTTCTTTCTTTCTTTTTTTTTTTTTTTAATTAAATCATAGCTGTGTACATTAATGCAATCAAGGGGTACAATGTGCTGGTTTTATATACAATCTGAAATATTTTCATCAAACTGGTTAACATAGCCTTCAGCGCATTTTCTTAGTTAATGGGTTAAGACATTTATATTCTACATTTAGCAAATTTAACATGTACCCTTGTAAAATGCACCATAGGTGTGTTCCCACCAATTACCCTCAAATGACCTTATGTGAACCTTCAGACCTAAATCTCCATAGTTCTTGGATGCCACAGTTGCTGGAGGGGAAGGGGAAAGAGAAGCATTATGTACAGAGGTTATGGATAAGCCAGAGAAGTGAGAAAATTTCTATTTGACCTACATAAAAATATTACATGTTTTTTTTTTTTTTATTAAGCCCTGGAAATAAAGAAAAAGTAATACATTTTTTCAGATGGTGTAGACAAAAATAAGAGGCACCAGAAGCCCATTCAGCTCAATCTCCGACCCTTCTGGTTGGGCAGAACGTGGCCGTTGCACGTCCCCTCAGGAGCATCATAGTGAGGGTGGCAAATACAAAGTTATGTGATCCTGATTGGTCAATGGATTTGTGCTGAGGTCCAGCCATGTCTCAGGTGGCCTTTAGACAGGTCCTCTTGGCCAAGGATTGGCCCCACATGTTCCCCCTTACCCTCTTTCCTCCTCACCTGTTGCTCTAACAGTTCCTGGTCCTCATATTTTCTTCTTCCCCCAAGTTTTTAACCTCAGATACAGAAACTTCATGCTGGTGGCTTATTTACACATCAGACCTATTAATTAGAAGTAGAGACCGTGTTATTATTGGCCCAAATAATCTATCCTACCGAGGGAGACAAAGTTTAGTCATACCGCAAATTAAAACATTTTGCAGCTGACTCTCCCTGATTAATACAGCATGTTAAACTTTTCCTTTTTTTTTTTTTTTTAAGTAAAGTAGTTTCAGTTCATATAAAACACACTTGCTATCTTTTCCTTATCTTTCAATGTGAGATAATTGCAAACAGCTTTTAGAAATCTCCTATTCAAGGGAATACCAGCCAGACAATTGTGTGATGTGACCCAAGTTCCTGTAAACTCTGGCTAGAAGCCAAGGTACTTGCACCTTGGAGTTCAGCTGGATAAAACGGCTATTCGTCCAAGGAAATAAAGAGGACCCAGAACTGATGGGTGGAAATGGGTTTTGCCCATAAGATTGAACCATAAGACATGATCTCCTATGTTTTAAATATATTTATCTTTAAAAATATTCCTTTATAATAAAGTCAAATTTTAAGAAGGGTACTTGGAAAGGATTTTTTTTTTTACTTTTAATATGTGCATGTCATTTTGAGTAAGTGATATGAATCATATCTAAGAGTCACTTCATTTATACAGTTTGTACCTAAGAATTTGCTTATACTACAAAAATTATTGTTTGTTGAATGGTTGTGATAAATCACAATGCAGAGAAGGGAGAAAATTATAATAGAATAGCATTCTCCAAGTTATTTTTATTATTGCTCTCTAAGGAGCTTTTAGGCATTTTTTTCAAATATCTCTCTGCCTTACATTTTAGTAATACAGATATGCTGTATTTCTGTCTGTTTGCATATCTAAGATAGTTTTGCTCCCCCTCAAACAATTTTCACAGCCTTTGGGATATTCTTCATGTTTAAAATGTATGGAATAGAGAGAAAGCCAGAACTTAGGGACTCGACTTTTGATACACAGATAATTCTTCCTTTAAACTTATATGAGTTGCCTATTTATCAATTCAAGAGAGAAAAACTACAAAGCATCTCGAGGGTGCTGAATACTTTATCTTGCCACAGACCTTTATGTATTATGTATTAGTGATGTTTATAAAACCATTAATTAAGATAACTTTACTGATCATCATGATGAACATAATTCCTTCCTTTCTTCTCCTTTTCGGTACATTCTTAGAGAAGACAGACCTACAGCTGAAGGAGAGGGTCAAAAGCAGAAGGGAAGGTACCCTCTCCACCTAGAAACCCCGCATAGAATGCAAACAGTTCTTATTGAATCCTTGCTAGGGATTGTCACAAATTCCAAATTACTAGCTCCAATTTATCAACTTGATATATGTATGTAACAATCAATGATATAATGCATTTTTATTTGTTTTTAAAAGTGTTGTTTGGATTAGACTCTATACAAGAAACTCAGACAGTAATGTCACAAAACACTTGCCTTGCAGGTGCTCATATTAGGTCAGACCCAGATATGCAAACACATTATTTTAGCAACATATAAGAACTAAAAGAAAGGCACGAACATTGCTGTAGGGTACAGTGTGACAGTTGAGCTACTTGCCTGAGAAAAGAGAGAACTGAGATGAGAGATATACAAATACTTAAAAGAGAGACAGGAGAAGTCTTATGGTAAAGCCAAGGTTGTAAGCTACAATGTATGGCAGATGGTGGAATGACATAGCTGGGAGAAAAAGGTACCTACTAGGAGTCAAGTATGTGGGTCCCAATATGTCTTTGCCATCTTTTAGCTGTGGCTTCTCAACTATCCTTACTAAAGTCAGTTTCCTTATCTATAAAATGGGAATAATAGTGTAATTCTCATCGAACTGTTTTGAACACTCTGGAGTTTAAAAAGAAAAGTAATATAGACTATTACTGGAGTGTTACATGTGTATCTAATCATACATGTGTATATATTTCCATATCTTTGTTTTTTTTTAAGATGATGTCATAATGACAATCTAATCCAGATGAAGGAACCGGAATGAAGTGGCAATGGTCAATGTCTTTTTGCTATGTCCAGCACAATCACAGACTCTCTCGCTATGCAGAAGGAAGTCTCCATTTTTCAGATCATTCTGTAAGACCCATGACTTCCTGAGAATTCATCTTCATATAAAACTTTTCTTTCAAGCCATTACTTGCCGAGGCACTTTAAATGTGGGCTCTGGCTCAGAGTGTGGCCAGTGTTAGCCATTGCAGTAAGAATTAAGCTCTGCTCTGCGTTTGTTGCATTAACCAGTGACCCATCTAAGCAAGCCGTGTAAACTGCTATAGAAAGATCAGGAATCTCCCAGTGCTATTTGGGTAGTGCATTACTCGCTCGCTGTTTATGTTCAAAAGACAACTGTCAAACTGAGTTGTATAGCCACTTGCAATTTTGCCCATTGTCATGAGTTGCTATCTTGTTTAAAAGTGCTGAGAATTCAATTTTATATTCATTACATTCTGGCCTTTCCAGAGAGTCTCACCTTAAGGGCCAAGTTTGGATGAGGTGGCATCAAGCAGAGCCTTTAAAATGATACAGCATAAGCCACCATGATCAAAATGAGTCCGATTGTAAGTCATGCTTATGGTTGTTATTCTAGGCCTGGAAACAGTAGCAGTGACGTCACTGTATAAGACTCAAAGGCAAAATACACGCGGCATCAAATCTGTATGTTTATTCTCACACATTTTTTTTTTTCCTACTTAACATTTTGATACATTAAAAAAATGCTGGCCTGTGACAGCTGTTGGATTGACCTCAGTATAGAGTGCTATTTCAGAGTCGTACACCAGGAATATTAAAACCAATCTTTTTTTGACAAATTGACTAAGGCAATTCTATAAAACCAGTATTATTCTTTAACTTAAACAAATCAACTAGATTTTTGATAAATTATAGGATATAATGTCTAAGAGACTGAGATGATAGATATGAAAAAAACCAACATGAAATCTAACATGACAGTTATGTGATCTTTAATTTTCTGTAATAATTTTATTATTAAAAATGTTCTCCTATTCAGAGAAAAATTTACTTTCAATAACTATTAAATATGTACCTTTTAAAAGAACAACCTATTATATTATTTATAACCTACTTTATTCTAAATCTAGGCTAATTCAATAGAATAAGGTACAATATAACAAAGATGTTAGGAAAAAAGAAAAATAGTAGTAGAAAAGTTAAATGAACCAAAGAGCAAGATTATCACAGAAAACAGACACATTTATGTATATTTTCCTGTGAGGGTCTTGTAAACCCAAAACAAGTGATCAAACATGATCAGTTGCTAAGTTCACAGTTTTCATTGAATCAAAACAGACAACTGATCTATAGAATATCTTTCCTTAATGCTGAGGTGATAAATGTCACTCACTTGGAACGGGATAAATTTTAAGTTAATGCATTCCTATAATCACAGTATAGATAACATTTCGTAGACCTATCTTTTACAACAGTTCTCAAGCTACTAAAGTATAATTTAGAGACAATTCTGAGGACCCCCAAATAATAGTTAGACCAATGCATGATGGCTCATTTTAATTAAAAGATAAAATATCTAAAATAGAACATGGGGGCAGAAGGGGAAGCTATTTTATTGACTTTGAAGAGTGGTTGTTGATAGTAATATTAATTTTTCGAACAAAATCTTACCATGCTTTTTTGTTTCTTGTAGCACACAGATCTTAACTATCACAAAGGCAGAAATGATATTTTAGTAGTGATTTCACAATAATAACTTGATGATAATAACTTCATAACAATGACTCTTTCAGTTAAAACAAAAGCCTCATTGACAACAAATTATTTTTAGTATATTTTAGTCATGTGTTTTCTTTAAACAGAAATGATTTTGTACTTTCTCATTTGTTGTGCCTAGTGATATAATTTTGGCAAAAACAAACAAACAAACAAAAAAAAAAACTGTGTGGTGGAAGAATAATTTTTAAATATTGTTTTCCATTCACTATATTCTTGTCTTCCCACCACCACCATCACCATTTCTACCTCATTTAATTTTAATGTCCATTTGGGATTTATTCCCTCAGGGTAGTAAATAACAGAGCAGAAAACGGAAATAACCTCAAACCTACTGTTTTAATTTTCTAAACACTAAAAGCATTAAAGTCATTTTATTAGCTGTCCCTGAGGCAATATAAAACTAATCAAAACAAGTAAACAAACTAACCAAAAAGCACACTCAGTAGGTAGGGTAGTATCTCTAAGGGAAAAGTAGCTGGTTAATGGAGAAAAATATTTCTTTGGATGTATTATACCCAGTAAATACATATAACAGTGATGTCGGACAGCCTGGATCCTTTAATCCATTTCTGCTTCTGCAATTTTAGGATGAATTCACTAGCCTGAACCATTAGATACCCCAGCAGGATAGTAGTTTAGCTAACAAGTAATAAATTTTAAATAGCAGCTCTTAAGACTATAAAATCTATGAAACCTCTTTGCACACCGGATGGGTTAAAGTATTTGGGGAGAGTGATTCTACTTAACTCAGATAACCATATAATTTATTAGACCATGGATAATTGTATAATCATCTCATTTATCTTATGTAAGAGAAAGAGGATGTGATTAATAATAATCAAAATAGAACAATGGGTATAATATGACTTTTCAAACAAAAATGTCTGTTCACAACTTTTAACCAAAATGAAAAACTCAAGTTAAATTTAGCACGTGTAGTACTCATGTCCAGCGATAAGGCCACCTGTTTTAACATGACTTTTTGATAGTTTCTTCAACTCAGAAATCAGTTCTGGATGAATAGCTTCCTTTTGATATCTTAACTTCTAATTATTTCTGGATTTAGCTTTCCTTATGAGACCAAAGAATGTATAATACTATAAACATGTACTACTAAAATTTGTTCCAAATAATGTAAAAAAAGTATCATTCTAAAAACTGGAAAGAATTTATTAGGGAATTTGATTTTTCTTTCAAAGGTAAAATTAAATTTTTTAAAATAGCTCTAATGCATTGTAGTAAATAAACAAAACCTTAGGCACAGAAGGCAGTCACAAGACTAGTTTTCCGTTCTGCTGAGAACATGGAAATCAGTTTCTCCTGTGTTGACCTCAAGTGCCAACGTGAGGAAGATTTTAAAATCAGGATTGTAGTGTAAATAGTCTAAATCTAGAATATAGGGCGTAGTTGTATAGTATTTTTTAAAGTACACTATTTCACTCTCAGGATGCTCAAGTTTGCCTTCATAACATATGAGTTAAGTATTAAAAACTTTTTTCTACAAGAATTTTTCCTGTAGACAATTTAGTAAATAAAAGATAATTAAAACTGTAACAATCTCACCAAGTACTTTGCTCTGTAATTATATGCAATATAATATATAATGTATAATTATTAATATGGAATATCTAATGTATAAACTACGTAAGTTATGTGAGATTATAGCCTATTTTAAATATTAAATAAATCAATAGGTAAATGTGATTGTGTATTATAATGTGTTTCATTCATGAAAAAAATTTCCTTTAAATATTTCATCTTTTTAATGGCTGTTTAATGATCAATGTACTATGTTTCTACATAATATAGATTATTTAAATTTGAGTTTCTTAAAATACGTCCTGCAAAACACTAGCCTATAAGGAGCTCTGAGTAATAAGAGAGGGTACAGAGAGGATAAATTGTACAGTGAAGTACATTTGAAAAAACAAGTTATCTCTTTTTTTTAAGAAGTCACAGGATACTCTACCATGTATGAATAGTTTTATAAAAAGAAATGTTGTAAATTTGGTTAACCAACCCTTTTTAAAACTTACTTTGCAAAAACTTTTTATTTCATAACATCCTTTTAATGCTTCTATACAGTTAGTATTTAATTGGAACAAACTCTAGGAAACTCTGATTTTTAAAACCTCCCTGCATTTGAAAACTTAGAAGGTTTTCTAGGATCTTTAATTAAGGGATGCTTACATTTTATGGTGTTTAAAATAGTAAAGACACATAGGTAATAATGATGCAGTGCTTAGTAATAGCTTAAGACAAATACATTAACTCAAGACTATTCCATGTATGCCCAAATAGGAGAAAACTCATTTCAATTCAGACTGGGGGAGGGGTAAGGAGGGAGAGGGAGGGGCTTGGGAGCTGTCATTGAATAGGCATGTGGTGGGGTGGGGGGGTTGGCACACCTTTTGTGTGTGGGACATAATGATAAGAAGAACTCTATCTCACAAAATCAAATATTTTGACCTGGTTGCTTGCATCCTCACATTAAGCTGATAGAAATTTACTTGAAATTAAAAAAAAATAAGTAAATCTAGACAACAGTGGACAACTAGTTTTCAATTTCTTTACTATTAGAACATTCTAAAATTCGTTTTCCACTAGCTATGTTATGGAAAGCACAGTTTTAAAGCATCACATTCTCTTCAAGGAATATATACGGAAAGAGAAATTTGCTTCCTGAGAAAGTCAATATTTTAAGTACTTTTCAGTAGGGAAAAAATAAAATTGTGTAGTTCATGAGTAAGTATAATTAAGATTAAAATGTTATAATTTGTCCAGACCCTATGCTGGCCTAAAATATCCATCTATGGAACAATTTAATTAGAGTTAGACCTTGTTCTAGATATATATTTGTTTCTTCTACTTCAAAACAAGTTGAGATATTTTGAAAAATACTAGTAGCTCTAAAATGAATTACTTTGGAGTCAGAGATATTTCTGTCTTGTCTGTAAAATAGAAAAGATCATTAAGTCATTAAGGCAAACTATTTTTTAAGGCCAAGACTATGGAAAAGCTATTTTTGAAAGGAATTGGGAAATCTGATACCACATACTTAGAATGATGTAGTTATGTTCATAAATTATTATATATTTTTAGCTGATTATATGGGTGACTTGGTTTGCTTTTGTGATTTTAAGTAATGGAAAATAAAGCAAATATTTGAGTCTTTCTTTCTCCACTTTTGTATTTTTTAGAATAAAAACTAATGTAAATAACAAAGTTGAAAAATATTTTGACTCTATAAATACCATAGAAACTGAATTTTTCATGCTTTTTGATGATTTAATAGCATTTCATGGATATCTAATTTTCCAATGTCATTTTGATTCTCAAATGAGACATTTAACAGATTACATTTCCTGTTTTGATAGTTTTGGTCTTACATGTTTTAGTTAGCTTTGTTCAAATTTATAATCTCTATATTGTGCTATTTGGTTTAAATGGTCAAAAACATGTTAGTGTTTTCTGATATTGATGCCCTAATTGCATAAACCAGATTTACTTTTTGAAAATTATTTTATGTAACTAAATTTCTCCATATTCAAGTGAATAAATGTTATTGTCCCCTACATTTTTCTTGGTTATGCTATGAATTACTTTATAATAAAACTCTTACTCAAAAAGACTCACAAATTATATATTCTTTTTATAGAAATATTTTCTTCCTTCAGTTTTATATAGCTACTTTTAGGTTCAAAGGAAATAACTGTTCAAAAGTGAAAATCTGTAGCTCTACAAGATTAATTTCTATTTCATTCCAGAGCAGGAGACTCTTGTATGGAAGTCACATTTTCATTACCTTTTCCCCCCTATTTATTTCATGCAGAATTCCATTTCAGCTTCATGCTTCTTAAATGGAATGAGCGGGTAGGGTTATATTAGCAATCTGCAGACTTGCACATATACATTATAGATAATATTTCAGAAAGATGAAAAAATCTTGCTCTCATAGAGGGCTCTATAGAATTATGAAAGAGTTCACATCACAACTACCCCTTATCCTTACACATTATTTTTGTACAATTTTATATTGCCCCAATAACTTTGTTTTTGATATGAGTGCTATGAACAAAATAATCAAATGTGTAATATTTTAAATACTATTTGATACTTTTTTTTTGGTTCCTAGAAATGAAATATTTGAACAGGACCGTCCCATGGGCCTTTCAGGAAGCCTCCACATGCACTGTTGGTTACAGTATTTCACTCACCAAATGAGAGTGGCCAAATTGAATAGAACTATATTCCCAGCTTATATACTCAGAATAATATTTAATGATTAATAGTTTAGATATTTTCTCTCCCTGAATACCGGACCATAGTGGAAAATGGTGTTGTTATGTTGTTGAAAGTACATATAACTAGAAGCAAAAATGCTTATCCTCAAACCCTGGCTCTATTACTTATTAACCACGTGATCTTAAGCAGGTGCTGAATATCTTTAGCACAGATTTCTCATCTAAAATAAAGTTAAAAACGAAATTAAATTCTTCAGCATAGAGACAAGAACTGAATATCGGCTTCATAGTTTTTTGTGAACATTAAATGTTATAATTCATGCGAAATACACATTAGAATGTTGGGTATATAGTAAGTACTTTAGTGCAGGAACAAGTAACAGCATTTCTCTATTGCTTGAAACCTTCAAAATATTTCCAAAATGTGAACATAAGTTTCTCTTTTAGAGTTGATTTAACCTAGATCAGTAATTATCATATTATGCACTAATGGACAATGATCATCCTTGAGCTGAAATGAATATATAAGCTGAATTAAAGAAGTCTTATTTAAATTTGCAGAAAAAATAAAATAATTAGAATTTCTAAATTTTTCCTCTGTGCATATTTTACTGTTAAAAATATTTCATTCATTAATGCTTGATTCTTAAAAATATTTAACAGAGGAGTAAATAAATGAATGAGAAGCAAATCCTACCTGTAGAATTGCAAAACACTTGGACATTCTTACATATAGATTATTTCCTCTGTTTATAGGTAGGCGCGTTAATTTTATATTTCATGATTATAATAACCATGTTTTTCTCCTTGTTCATTCAACGGAAAAACACACAGCTATATTTTCTAGCTAGCATGAAGAACATAGTACTATCTGGAGAATAGTTAGTACTACAAATATGAACACACTCATCGGAGGAACGAAGACATGACTAATTACTTTTAAGAATGACACTCTCTTAATATTTTAGATCTGTCTGAGATACAATGTAGGTAGAAGCACAAACTGAACAGACGTGTTATAATAACAGAGGGAGAGATGTAGCCTTACCTTATAGCCCACCCAGAGTGCCCACTTTTAGTTTCTTATGAGGGGGTGTACAGCAAAGTTTTTAACAATTTGGGTTTTAGAATCATGCAGAATGGGAATCATACCTAGCTTTGTCTCTCCTTGTGAAATAGGATTAAAGTCACCCACTTTATGGAATTTAAAGATTAAATGATGTATTACAAGTTTCATAAACCAGTGCTTAGCAGATAGTAAGCACTCTTTGAATAGCTGCCATTGTTACGATTGTTATTGTACATGATAGACCTACTTGGCTAACTTTATATATTTACTTAGCTTAGCAATGATTATTTTCCTAAATACAAATATGACATACTAAAAGGAAAGTTGAAATTCTGAAATAAAGTGAAATGCTTATTATATCTACAAATATCCACTGGACAGTGTGCTTGAAAATCATGCCTTCTGTGATGCTTTTAATGTTTATAAGTGGGCTTTTGCTTGAATCGTGCACTTACCAAATCTTCTGAAACTCAATTTTAACATCTAGGGTGGCACAGAGGTTTGAATAATTTCATCTCTCTCTTCTCGATCATCTTGCTCTCCTTTTTAGGAAAACACTTGCTTTGTTTCATTTTGGCACACTTTTGAATGCTAAGTAAATAAAAATTGGAATACAATATTTAATTTTGTCATGCTTCCAAGAGTCTAGACTGGATCCAGGTTAAGAAGTGAAAGTACAAGTTGCCAGCCAGTTTACCCAGCACCATTTGTTAAATAGGGAATCTTTTCCCCACTGAATGTTTTTAATTGGCTTGTCAAAGATCAAATAACGGTAAGTAGCTGGATCCATCTCTTGGTTCTCGATTCTGTTCCAGACATCTACTT
>CAUYPK010006855.1:0-17642 GCA_963574355.1 Loris lydekkerianus | reverse complement strand
GACAGACCACTGTGAGGGGGTGAGGGGGGACAGACCACTGTGAGGGAGTGAGGGGGGACAGACCACTGTGAGGGGGTGTGGGGGGACAGACCACTGTGAGGGAGTGGGGAGGGACAGACCACTGTGAGGGGGTGGGAGGGACAGACCACTGTGAGGAGGTGAGGGGGGACAGACCACTGTGAGAGGGTGGGGAGGGACAGACCACGCTGAGGGATGAGGAGGGACAGACCACTGTGAGGGGGTGGGGAGGGACAGACCACTGTGAGGGGGTGGGGAGGGACAGACCACTGTGAGGGGGTGAGGGGGGAACAGACCCCGCTGAGGGGGTGAGGGGGGACAGACCATGGTGATGGGGGTGAGGCAGACACAGCTGTGGGTGGGCTATGCTCTTGACTCCTCCTGGGAGTTTAACAGGGAAAGACAAGACAGAGCTTTTAATTATTGGTTTAGGCACATCTGACTGTGGCTCTCTGACTGCCCTGAAATAATGAAGACTATTTGCAATGGTCACACTTGAAAGTCAAATAAGATCCTAACCTTTCGAGTTACTGAAATGTAGTGTATGTGAGTAAATTACATCAATATTTACAGCCCCATCATGGTCTCTTTTGTGAAAGGACATTCATTCAGAAGGAAAACTGGAAAGGCGAAAACTTAGTAAATTCAAAGAAAAACAAGCTTCCCTGCTAGAAGCAGCTTTCCCACCTGTCTGGAGAGGCTGGGCCTGTCTGGCTGTTAGGGTCTGTGTCAACCCAGGTCTCAGGAGGCAACAATGACTCTCCTCATCCTCCATTGCCCTACTCACCAATTCTATAATGAGATTTAGAGTCCAGCAATTCCCAGGGGGACAAGTACAAAGTCTGGCCCAGGAGGTCTGGCCCACTTTCTTTCCCAAAAGAATTGCAAGATTTTGCAAATTTGTGTTGGCAGAAGAGTTGCCAGAGAAAAGACACCTAGTTAAATGGTAAACAACAAATAATTTTTAATATATGTCCAGATATTGCATGGGACTTATTAATACAAAAAAATTATTCATGTTGATCTAAAACTGGGTGCAGAGTCTCATGCTTGTAACACCAGCATTCTGGAAGGCCAGGGCAGGTGGATTGCCTGAGCTGAGCAGTTCAAGACCAGCCTGAGCCAGAGTGAGACCCTGTCTCTAAAAACAGCTGGGTGTTGTGGCAAGTGCCTGTAGTCCCAGCTACTTGGGAGGCTGAGGCAAGAGAGTCACTTGAGCCCAACAGTCTGAGGTTACTGAGAGCTGTGACGCTACGGCATTCTCCCCAGGGTGACAAAGTGAGATTCTGTCTCAAAAAAAAAAAAAACGAAACAACAAATTTAACTGTTTTTCCCCTAAATCTGGCAGATGTAATTGACAAAAGTCTGGAGAATTGAAATAGATCCTAAAGATGCTGGCCAGGAAAGAAAAAATATTACATTAGATTTGTAATGTGATTGAGGATTTATCAAGTTGAAGAATGTACCAGGGAGTGGGAATTCAGAATGCCACCCTGAACATCTAACATTGAGATTCTGCCACCCAAGTCCCAAAACCAGGGACGGGGTCAGTTGGTGTCTTATTAGGAATACAATTCTCAGGCCCCTCCCTGACCAACTGAATCAGAAAGTCCAGGCTGGGCTCCAGCAGCTGGGGCTTAACCGAGCCTGCAGGCAGAAACTCTCTCAGAAAGTCCTTGAACTCAGGTACTTTAGCAGAAGGTACTTTTCATAATTGTCTGCAAGTGGGCCTTTACCAGAGTGTGCACGGGGGAAAGGGATATGTCCAGACTTTAAGAAAAAGAGGCTTTTTTTTGAGACAGAATCTCAAGAGGTTGCCCTAAGTAGAGTGCCGTAGTGTCACTGCTCACAGCAACCTCAAACTCTTGGGCTTAAGCAATAGAGGCTTTATTTTTTAAGAGCGGATTTAGGTTCATAGCAAAATTAAATGGAAGGTACAGAGATTTCCCACATTCCCTCTGCCCCACATGTGCACAGCCTCCCCCTGATCAGCACCCCTGTGAGATGTCACAGTGGCTACAACTGAGGAGGAGCCTGCAGGGACACATCATGACCCCTGGAGGTCACAGTCCACACCACCGTTCCCTGTCAGTGTTGAACATTCTACAGCTTTAGACAAATGGTGACGACACCACTGCACTGGGATCACATCATACACCCACACAGAGAGCTTCCACCTCCAGAAAACCTCCATGCTCTGCCATATCCATTCCTCCCGGCCGCTAACCAGCACTTTCTATTGTCTCACATGGATGTCACACTGTTGGAATGACACAGCATGCCACGTCACAGATGGCTGTTTCTTCTTGTCATATGCACAGTTCCCCATGGGTCTTCATGGCTTGACGGCTCATGTTTAGCATGAATGACATCCATGGCCTGGACGTGCTGCAGTTCATCCATCCACCTCCTGAAGGACGTCGTGCCTGCTTCCACGTTTTGGCACTGAAGCTATCAATTGATGTGCAGGGTTTGTGCACACTAAGCTTTCAATCCCTTTGAGTAAATACTGAGGAACACTACTGCTGGTTGCTAAGAGACACTAAGAGTGTAGCTAGCTGTGTAAGAAACTGCCAAACTCTTTTCCAAAGTGGCTGCGCGATTTTGCATCCCCTGAGTCTCTGGGGAATGATGGACTGTCCCCACTGCCTCGCCTCTGGCCAGCATCTCCTTTCTAACAGGTGTCCAGTGGCACATCACTGTTGTTTTAATTTGTACTTCCTGCTGACATCCGACGTGGACTGAGTCTTCCACAGGTTCATTTGACATCTGTGTATCTTTGGTGGTGAGGCATCTATTAATTAAACTGGGTTTTATCTTACTGCTGAGTTAGAGAGTGTATTCCAGGTAACAGTTCTTTATCAGACATGGCACCTTATCCTGCAGCCTGCAGCATGTCTGTCTTCCCCCTCTCTTGCCCATTGCTGTTCATAGAGGCTTCAGAGTTAATCGACTCCGTCTCTTCAATTCTTTCTTCCAGGGATCATGCCTTTGGCATTATACATGTAGGGCCGCGAGCCACATTAGTTTTTTGTGGACAGTGTGAGGTCTGTGTCTAGTTTCATCTTCTTACAGATGCGTGCCCAGGGGAGGCAGCGCCTTTTATTAAAGAGACCGTCTTTGCTCCTTTGTGGCAGACTAGTTAGCAGTGGGTGCATGTCTGGGCTCCCGCTGTGTCCTCGTCCCACCCATCTGCTTCTCTGTTCTTTGTCAGTGCCATGCCATTTTGGTGACTGCAGCTTTACGGAAGGCTTTGAAGTTTGTGTCAATCCTTCAGCTTTTTCCCTCTTCATCACTACTGTGTTGGCTATTCTGGGTCTTTTGCCTCCCCATAGAAGCTTTAAAATTAGTCTGTCAATATCCATAAAATAACTTGCTAGAATTTTGAACGGTACTGCATTGAATCTACAAGTCAATTTGGGAAGAACTGACATATTGACAATATTGTATCTTCCTTTCCATGAACGTTAAATTTCTCTCTGTTCATATAGTTCTTTGAATTCTTTCATTGGAGTTTCCTCATATAGACCTTAAAGGTACAT
Source organism: Loris lydekkerianus (assembly GCA_963574355.1). Lineage (NCBI taxonomy): Eukaryota > Metazoa > Chordata > Mammalia > Primates > Lorisidae > Loris > Loris lydekkerianus. Next base: position 14,082 of record CAUYPK010006855.1, on the reverse strand, counting down.
TGTTAGGTTTATATCTAAATATTTAATTTTTAGGCGTACTGATAAACATAGTATTGTGTTTTTAATTTCAAATTCCACTTGTTCATTGCTGGTATGTCAGAAAGCAGTTAACTTTTGTGTATTAACCTTTTATCCTGCAACCTTGGTAGAGTCGCTTACTAGTTCAGCATTTTTCCTTTTGAAAATTCTTTCAAATTTTCCACAATCATGTCATCTGTGAACAAATATAATTTTATTTCTTGGTTCCTGATCTGTACACCTTTTATTTCCCGTCCCAGTCTATTGCACCAGCTCGGCCTTCCACTGTGATGCTGAAAAGTGGTGGTGAGAGGGGACACTTTGTCACGCTCCTGACCTTAGTGAGAAAGCTGCTGGTTCTTCACCACTAAGCACAAAGTCAGCTGCAAGTCTTTTATAGACATTCATCAAGCTGAGGACATTCCTTCCCCTTTGTTCCTAGAGCACTGATAATGTTTGTCGTGAGTAGGTTTTTGACTTTGTCAAGTTTTTTTTTTTTTTTTTTTTTTTTTGCATCTGTTGATAGGATCATGTGATTTTTCTCTTTCAGTTTGTTGATGCAGTGAGTTAATTGACTATCAAACGCTGGACCAGCTTTGCACACCTGGATAAGACCCACTTGGTCCTGGTGTATAATTCTTTTTATACATTGTTGTGTTTCATTTGCTGATACTTTGTTGAGGATTTTCCATCTGTGTCCATGAGAGAAGTTGCTCTGCAGCTTAATTTTCCTGTAGGGTCTTAGTTTGGTTTCAGAGTTACCATTTTGCTGGCCTCATAGAACGAGTTACAAAGTATCCCTTCTGCTTCCATCTTCCAGAAGACACTATAGAGAAGTGATATAATTTCTCACTTAAATATTTAGTAAGATTTATGTGTGTGTTTGTTTGTTTTTGTTTTGTTTTTTTGTTTTGGCTGGGGCTGGGTTTGAACCCACCACCTCCAGTATATGGGGCTGGCACCCTACTCCTCTGAGCCACAGGTGCCACCCTGACTTGTTGTTATTACAACATCCAAAATCCACACCACATATGCAAGTTAATAGGATGTGATAGAATTCCTACCCTGTACCTCTGCAGAGATCAGGAAACCAGTATGGGGATTCTTCTTGTTTCAAAATTTGTCTGTATTCAGAAAGCTGAGGAAATTCCCATGGATAGTTTCAGATAGTTTTGAGCAACCATTGGGTCTAATGTCCTTTTATAACTTAATTCCCATAAAGCTTCCTTCAGCTTTTTCCCTCTTCATCACTGAGCTTGCTGCTTTCTGTTCTCAAAGTTACTAATTATTGACTGATGTTCTGACTGGACACAGGCCTGTTGGGCTCTTGCTCGTGTGAGTTTCAGCCGATTATGTCTTTGCAGGAGTTGCTCCGTTTCATCCAGCTTACAAAATCTGTGGGCACAGAGTTGTTCATAATACCCTCTTATTATCCTTTTAATGCCCATGAAATCTGTACTTACGTCCCATCTTTAATTTCCAATATTAGCATTTTGGGTCTTTTTTTTTTTTTCCTATTAGCCTGACTAAAGACTTATTAATTTTATTGATCTTTCCAAAGAACCAGCTTTTGGTTTTATTAATTTTCTCTACTGATTTTCTGTTTTCAGTATCATTGATTGTTCTTCCTCATCTACCATGGGAACCTGGTTGAGCTCCTGGAAACAGATGTGCCTATGCTCCCTGCAACTGCTCCCTCGACTCTCCAGCTCTCAGACTCGTCCAAGCTGTGCCTCCAGCAGCTCTTGGGTGATGGCCAGGCTCCCGCCCAGCACTGGCTCCTGAGGGATATTCTGCTCATGTGTCTCCCCATAAGCTGGGCTCCCCGTGCTCACCTGCCTGCTCCTCCAGGCCTGGGGTGGGGGTTTGTCTGTGTCCTCAGCTCTCCAGCAGATCAAGGAGAAGCTGCTGATGCATCAGCCAGTTCAGCTTTTTACTATGGTTGGGGCACAATGGCAACCCCCAGCATCCTCCATGTGAGGCTGGACATAGGAGTCAGCATCATGCCACTGAACATTTGAGAGAGACCAACCCTAGGTTGTTGTTACTCCCTGGGGATCCAAAGTGTTCTCTGTGCTCTAAAATCTGAGTGGAGGCTTTATGGGAATTAAGTTATAAAAGGACATTAGACCCAATGGTTGCTCAAAACTATCTGAAACTATCCATGGGAATTTCCTCAGCTTTCTGAATACAGACAAATTTTGAAACAAAAAGAATCCCCATACTGGTTTCCTGATCTCTGCAGAGATACAGGGTAGGAATTCTATCACATCCTATTAACTTGCATATGTGGTGTGGATTTTGGATGTTGTAATAACAACAAGTCAGGGTGGCACCTGTGGCTCAGAGGAGTAGGGTGCTGGCCCCATATACTGGAGGTGGTGGGTTCAAACCCAGCCCCAGCCAAAACAAAAAAACAAAACAAAAACAAACAAACACACACACACACAAAAAAACAGGTCAACTTGATTATTAACCTTATTTTCAGAGATCTAGATGTGTTCTCTTTAACCACAGGAAATTGAGCACACCTCCTACCTGACAGACAGCTGTTGGACTAGAGAAGGCTTTCATGTTTACCTTAGGAAGCAGAGAACTTCAGAATACTGTGGCTGGGATACTAGTGCACCCTCCCTGTCTTACTTCTGGGATATCAACCTCTCCAGCTCTCACGATTCCACAAGACAGCACTTTAATGATGTTGTGCTGACCGTAACTACCAGGTGAGACTCTCAGGTAGGCCAGATGTCTCCATAAATCACATTCATGTCAAAGGATGGGAGACTGAAGTCATGAAAATTCAGAGACCCTCAACCTCAATGAAGTTTCTGAGGGTCCAAAAGTCTGGGCCTCTCAGGGAAATGCCCTCCATGCAAAGACACATTCTGCACCTGCTCCTCTCTCGGTGACTAATGCGGAGGCAGAAGTTTTCTGAGCTGCTTTGTCTTTGAAGGTGACACAGGGGACAGGTGTGTGCTGCTCTGCATGGAGTGTCTGTGAAGGTGTCAGATATGAGTGGATCCAGATCAAGGAGACTCTGCGGCCACAGGGGCCTCCTCAGAATGTCCTCCGAAGGTCCAAATGCTGGGTACACCTTGGTATGCTCCAACACTGGCCTCACTGCTTCAGGGCAGAGCCATGTCGTTGTCACACAGGAACTAACCTTCCTTGGAAAGACTGCTCTGGGTTACTTTTAGAGATGTGGATCCTGACCATGGAACAGCAAGTGATCATTAGGCCTAATGTGGCTGCCATCTCAGGCGCCAAGCAGAACAGGTGCAAGAACCCCACCATCAAACAGAAGTGGCCAGCCCTGACCAGGCTGGGAGTAAGCCGTGAACTGTCTGAATAGGGGCTCAATTCCCAGAACATCTGCTCTTCTCTGCTGCCAGTCTTCTTCAGATTGTGCCTATGGTCTCCAGACAGGGCCTTTGGACCAGCTAAGTGAGGAAGAAAACAATGCAACGTTGGTTTAGAGACCTTCCCCCTCACGCTGGGACCAGCAGGACGTGACCTGCTGAATCACAATTCCACAGCAGGGGAGCCCTTGACAGCAGAGAGAAGCCCCCTCGCAAGTCAGGCTTCCAGCCAGGAAACTATCTGATTTTCCGCTTTGTGTCAAATGAAAGATGGCAAAGTACATGCACTTGGAAGGACATCTGATCACAGGTAGTAACCAACCATTGGCCTGAATGAGGAACTTGGAAAAAACGTTGGAGGATTGGCAACAAGAAGGTCTGGGGAGAAGGCAGGGGGTGGATGAAGAATGAATAAAGGGCACAAGACTGTCTTCTTCACGTGTGAACACAAACCCCTGGGCACACACCACAGAAAGGCTCTCAATGACTGGGAGATAGAGACCCTCATGGGAGCGGCCATGACATCAGAATCAGGGGCTACTGACAGGCTCTCCACCACTAAGGCTTGCCTGACCACCGTCACTGTGGGATCAATGCCAAGACTCCGTCACAACACCACGGATTGGGAAGATCAGCCACCCCCAGGAACAGGCTGGGGGTTAATTCCTTTTACTAGGGATCAATTGTCCACACTGTCAGAGGTAGCCGAGGGAGGGCTTCACCCTCTCTGCCCACAGTCCTCTGCTGGCCTCTGTCAGTGGACTCCCCGCTACGGCATTCTGCCCGGCCCTGGCCTTACCGTACAGTGCTGGCCACAGAGACAGCCCACAGAGCTTGCCCGCCTCACCACGTGTTCCCTCAGCCCAGACACATTTCTGTGGTGACACCCACCGAGTAAATTAATAACACCATCGTTGTAGCAAGCAAAAAGTTTGATGAGGTCTTTGAAAAGAAGCATAAATGCAGCATTTATGACGCCGTTTGTTAGTTCGTTAGGGTGCACCTAGAAAAGATGGAAATTAATGTTAGCTGCACAGCTCCCAGTCAAAACTTTTCTCCAATTACATTAAAATGTCTCAAATGATCACCAAGAAATTCACTCAGATCCCACAGACGCTGGGGCGGCACATGTAGCCACTGTGCCAATACGGAAGGATGGGCTGCATGCATTTCGTATCGGTCATTTTGCTTGACTGTTGAAGCCAGTCCTATCATTTAAGAGGCACACATATAATGCTCTGGTCGACCAACGAGCCACAGACCAGCACACCAGCTTCTGAACACCTGCTTTTTTTTTTTTTTCTTTTGTTTTTTGTGTTATGTAACTCCTCCAATCTCCTTATCAGTGGTGAAAGAATTCAGGTGCAGGGCCCTGCGATGATTGGGAGAGGAAGGGTGGCATGGGGAATGCTTCAGCTGCCTTGAAATAAATAATCTTTGAGACTCTTGGCCACTCACCCCTGGTTAAACCCTCTGCCACCAACACCTCAGCTCTTACTGACAGCGTCACAGGCTCTGATCTTTCTCCCTGTGTGACTGTTCTCTTTGAGACAGAACCCTTACTAAGGGCAAGAAAAGCAAAGAAAAATAAAGTAAAAAAAAAGTTAAGACAAGAAATTCCATAGGCATTTAGTGAAGTCCTCATCGTGAAATCTGTCAAAAAATAATTAGGTGGTTTCCTGGTTTTACTAAAATTTCACAGGAGTTAGATTTGGTGACTTGGACTCAGTTAGAGACTCAACTATATAAACTTAACAGAGACTTTAAGTTACTAATATTTAAGGAAAATCTTTGTTTTAAGTAAGCACCGAAATAGAGGAAAGCTAACAATAGGAGGTAAGAATCCTCCTACGGATCAAAATATTTTATTTTCATGAATCAAATTTTTAAACTTATTTTGAGATTAATAATAACTGTCTATACAGTTATAAAAAGGAACGCAGACTAAATACACCATTTACCCTGTTCCTGAGAAACAACAGTGGAATGTCACAGCCAGGACAGTGACAATGACAAAACCCACTGACTTTACTCAGACCCCTGGGTTTACTGAGCTCATCTCTGTGTGTGTTCAGTTCTACACAACCTGTGTGTTGGTGCATCCATCACCACAGTCAAGACACAGGTGTGGTTTTGAGAGAGAAATCAAGCTGATGTCAGAAGGACCAATGTCATCTCTGATGGGTGATAATAACCCTCTGGTGGGCAACGTCATATAAACCGTAAAATGGTTTCTAGTAGCAAGTCACCTATGTAGCTGCCTGAAGGGACGTCCTGTGTACACGTCACCCTGCCAAGCACCATGGGAGGCCCACCACGCTGCCCAGAACTTGACATTTCAGGAATATCATTTTTTCCCTAGACTTGAGTAAACACCTAGGTAAACTGGAAAATCTGGAGAAACTAAATGATTTCTCCTGAGCTTAACAGCCTGAACTAGGTATCTACCAAATACAAGAGATCTGAAGCTATTCCTGGGGAAATCTTAAGATCTCCCTGTACCCGCTTTGAACGACAGATGAGTGTGCAGGACACCTCTCCTAGTAAGATTCCTAGTGAGATACGTACGTCAAACTCCAGCAGGGCGTCGATCTGCCCCTGCAGGATCGGCATGCTCTTCAGCAGCTTCTCCGGAGCCATCGTCCTCATCACACCGTCGGCCCTACAATTTTTTTTTTTTTTCAAAAGAAACAGATAAACTTTCCATGTACATGAGAACTTCAGGACCACATGCACTGTGCTAAACTGCTCCCCACTCCTGTTCAGTGATTCCCAGTGAGGGTCTCAGGCTGGTGCCCTCTCCTCGGTCAGCACTGCTCCCCCAGCTGGTTCTCACCCCTGACCGTGGGCAGGGCCTGCTTTCGTCTACACTGTCCTCTGGAAGAAAGGAATGTGGTGCACATAAAAGAGGTCAGCTGAATTTCTGAATAAATTCTTCTAAATCCATCACAGATGTAATAATGTTAAAAATATAAGTTTTCATTAAAGCCAGTTTTTTTCTTTTTTTTTTTTGGAGAAAGTGAAAACATGTCTCAGAAGTCTACAAAACCTATGGGACTGGGAGGGCACATTGAGTTATTACTATCAAGTGAAGACACGTCAACCAATGAGCAGAGTTTGCTAAAGAGCGATAAGAGTTTACCGGGCTGCAGAGGACAGGAGTGAAATTCATGCTGAGGGTGTGTCAGAGGGGCACAGGTGCCCACCCGCCGCCTCTGAGAGAGCCCCGCACTCAGCAATGGCCAATGGTCAGTGGTGCCACAACAGCTGGGGAATCCCAGACCTTGTGGACAGGCTGGTTAACAGCCACTGTCAGGCTCTCTCACCGCACTGGTGAGGACAGCACCGAGAATGTCCTTACACGTCCACAGAGGGGAGGAGAGGTCACCATGGAGCTGAGAATGGCAGAAATGGCTGTGGGACTGCGTAAGAAGCCAGAGGCAGGCATATCAACTGGTCAGCTCTCTTGAGAAGGGACGAGGGAAAAGACCTGATTTTACGAAGTAGTCACTCACACGGAAATAATTTATTTTGAATGGACAAGCTGGTATTTTTCACCACCATAATAAAAAAGTAGCTCAAAGCTATGGTGAGATTGGCTACTAATGAGATAGAGTAATACGTACTGCAGAGATAGAGTAATAGCTCTTCATGGGGGTTCTAGACACTAAACTATGAAAACTTCTATGATACCTGAGCTTTGTTTCAAGCTGGGGACAGGTATAAGACCTGCATAAACTTCTAGCTGAACACTTCTGATGAGATTTAAAGATCTATTTAGAGAGAAATCAATCATAATAATTATGGATTAAAATTCAGGTGTTTCTCTTTCAATGAGATTTTCTCAAACATTTAGTAGTATCCATATTAGTTTGAATATGAAGGGGGTGTGTGTGCTTCCTAGGACAGCCTCACCTCTCAAAAGCAGAGCTCTACCACACACACAATCACAGTTTCACCTCAATCAAAATACATTTAAATAGCTATGGTCATCTACAGCCTCTATTCTTTTAAACAAAATTTGTTTTAATTCTCTTTTTTGTAAATTATTTAAAAGTATGTATGTATTTAAGAATTTTGAATTAATTTTAACAAATAGAATGTGATGGCATGTGAACTCTGAGTATCAAATCAGGTTGGCTTCTTTTCTTTTCTTTTCTTTTCTTTTCTTTTCTTTTCTTTTCTTTTCTTTTCTTTTCTTTTCTTTTCTGAGAGTCTCCCTCAGTCACCTAGGCTAGAGTACCCTGGTGTCAGCCTAGCTCACAGTAGCCTTAAACTCCTGGGCTCGAGTGATCCTCCTGTCTCAGCCTCCCGAGTAGCCGGGACTACAGGAGCCTGCTACAATGCCCCATTCATTTTTTCTATTTTTAATAGAGATGGGGGTCTCACTCTTGCTCAGGCTAGTCTTGAATTCCTGAGCTTAAGGGATCTTCCTGTCTTGGGCTCCCAGAAGGAGTCATGGGCATAAGCCACCATGCCCAGCTAGCAAATTATATTTTTCTGCATGAAAATATAAATAAAATAATTCATATTGCAACCCCAAGACTAACGTATATATTATTTACTGAGTTTCTTTTTTCAGGTGATTGCAAACTAGGCCTTCAAGGTTAGAATGAGTTGGCATTTAAACTTAATTAAAATAAATCAAGTATACCTCAGGGACTTATTTTCCTCAAATAAACATAAGAAAGAAAAAACATACCCTTTCTTCACTCTGGCAAAATCAAATGCCATCTGTCGGTAAGAGAAAGCCTTTTCATTCAAGTATCTACTATAGCGCCTTATGAAGGTGGACATATCATAACCTGGGGGCAGGGAGAAAAAAATAAAGCTAATGAAATATCTTCAGTTGTGCTTTGTATAATATGAATTTTTTTTTAACTCCCTAAATATAGATGGTTGCAGGATAAGGCCAGTAAATGCATAAGACAAGCCTCATTTAGCATCTTACTTCTCGCCAAAAATACTTTGGGCACGAGGCATTGCAGAACTATTCAATTAGCTACTCTGCCATATAGCGACACTACCGCTCTTGTACAGAATATCTTTTCTGATTTTCCTTGCATTTTTGTTTACTGTTTCAAACATGGCCTGCTTCTGACTTGATTCCTGTCGCCATCTGATAACAGCCACTTGCTTGATGCACCTGCCTTCCACATGACAGGCCTCCAGTAAATATGGTGCGTGAGCACACAAGTGTAATTCAAACCTTATTAATCTACAAGGAAAATGCCTTTAAGACTGGAATCATTTTTCAAACTTGGAAGGCATCTTTTATTTCACTGTCTCCTGAACCTTCAAAAGTATACAAGTGTGGGTCCAGCACACCCATTGTTATTTTTTAAGGTAAATACTTAGAATGCCAAAAAGGTAATTAGCGTCTATTTTATATGCTTTCTATAATTAAAAACTCTAAAGCCATATTTAAAAAGTTATTTTTACATTTTTCTTAAATACCCGATGAAGCCGTCAGTTGCAATGAATTTGGATTAATAACCTTACTTGAAAATTAAAATATTAGCAAAACATTATAAATATGAGTATTCTCACCATGAGATCCACTTTTGTCCAAAAAATTGCTGAGATTGAATAGCGTATTTCTAGAGGCCAGATACTGAATAAATCTCTGAAAAACAAAAATTAAACACCTATATTCTCAAATATATCTTTAAACAACTTCTGACAGCAAAGGGAATTTTTTTCTTTTAATTCTCATTATAATCTCTTTTAGTCAGTTATAAAGCTTCCTAATCTGTTGACTTTCTCTGATGGAGGAAAAAATCTTTTACTAATACTCAATGAATTAAATGATATGATACTTTATTTCTGAACATAATAGAAATACTTCAGTTTAATAGGGTCCAGCAGGTATCCCATATAAAATGTTTAATTTTATCAATATTTTCCAAAGTAAACATTTTCTGAAAATAATTTTCACTTAAAGGCACAAAGGAATTTTCCCCATGGGATATAGTTTTACTGTTCCCTTCTATCTTTGCCACTAATAGGTTTATGATAGACACGTGCTATGAGCCAGGAGCATTTAATACAGGCACATCTTGTTTTATTGAACTTTGCAGATTATACTTTACAATTTGGAGGTTTGTGGCAACCCTGCATTAGGCCAAGTCTACCAGTGTCATTTTCCAACAGCTCACTCTGTGCCTCTGTGCCACATTTTGATAATTCTTGCACTGTTTCAAACTTATTGTTATATCTTGTGTGGTAGGCTGTGATCTGTGGTCTTTGATTTTATGTGTAGCATTGCAATCCTTTTGGGGCACCACAAACTGCACCCATATAAGATGATGAACTTAATCTATAAAAGCTGTTCCTCTGCCTCTCTCCTCAGGCCTCCCCATTCCCTGAGATACAATAATACTGAAATGAGGCCAATCAGTAACCTGTAATGACCTCTAAGTGTTCAAGTGAAAGGAGAAGTCACTTGTCTCTCACTTTAAATCAAAATCTAGAAATGGTTATGCTCAGTGAGGAAGGCATGTTGAAAGCTGGGACAGACCAGTCAGCCAAGCTACAAATGCAAAGGGGCAGCTCTCTAAAGAAACTGAAAGTTACTGCTGGTGTGGAGGAGGCTTGATAAGTCTGGATAAAAGGTTAAACCAGGTCAATGTTCCCGTAAGCCAAAGCCTCATCCAGAGGAAGGCCCTGACTGCCTTCAATTCTACGAGGGCTGAGAGAGGAGAGGGAGCTTCAGGGGAGGAGTCTGATATGGATACAAGTGTAAGGTGAGGCAGCAGGTGTTCAGGTAGAAGGTGCAGCAGGTTATCCAGAAGATCCAGCTAATAATGATGACAATGACTACCAAACCAAAGCTCTCCAGTGAAGATGAACCAGCTTTCTACTGCAAGAAGATGACATTTAAGGCTTTCCTATACGGAGGTGGGAAGTTGATGCCTGGCTTCAAGGCTTCAAGGCTTCAAGGCTTCAAGGACAGGCTGACTCCCTTTCCTAATCCAGCTGGCGAGTTGAAGTTGAAGCCAACGCTCATTTCTCATTCTGAAAATTCCAAGGCCTTTAAGAGTTACGTTAAATCTATCCACCCTGCCTGTGCTCTGTGAATGGAACAACAAAGCCTGGATGACAGCACATCTGTTTACAGCATGGTTTACCGAATATTTTAAGTCCACTGTTGAGACCTACTGCTTAGAAGAAAAGGTTCCTTTCAAAACACCACTGCTCACTGACAGCTCACATAGTCACCCGAGGGCCCTGATGGAGATGTGCAAGGAGGCTGGTGTTGGTTTCACGCTTGCTGACACAACTCCTCTCCACAGCCCATGCATAAAGGAGTAATTTCGAACTTCAAGACTTAGTATTGAAGAAACATATTTTGTAAGGCTCCAGCTGCCACAGATAGTGATTCCTCTCATGAATCTGTGCAGAGTAAACTGAAAGCCTTCTGAAAAGGACCCACCATCCTAGATGTCATTAAGAACATTCATGTCTCATCCAAGGAGGCCAAAATAACAACATTAACAATGGCAGAAGTTGCTTCCAGTCCTCATGGATGAGCTTAAGAGGTTTAAGGCTTCAGTTGGAATTGCAATTGCAGATGTGGTGGGAACAGCGAGAGAGGCAGTGTGCTGAGAGGAGCCTGATGATGTGACTGCCTGGACGCAGTTCCAGGAAAACTTGATCAGAAGAGAGCTGCTTCTTAGGCATGAGCAGAGACAATGGTTTCTTGGGACAGGATCTAGCCTGGTAAAGAGGCTGTGAACATTGTCGAAATGACAATAAAGGATTTAAAATATCACACATTTAGGTTTTTAATAAATTTCCCAAATAATGTCCCCAAAATGTCCCCCTGCAAAATGTACAAAACTCCTAAGTGTAGTCTGAAATAAAATACAAAATTCTAGATAGTGATTAAAAAAAAAAAGTATCACAATGTGGGTGAGGAAGAGAGAGACTATCAGACTTTTACTGATTGTAGATCAAGTTTCAAAACAGATAACATTTTTATAATTTCTTGTACAGTGAAGAAGTTTCATTTTAGTTGTGCTTACATTATATAACCGTGAAGCATGAACACTGGTGTTTAATTTACACATTTCAAGAAAACTATAATTCAAAATATTCTCCACATATAACAAATTGAACATATACAGCAAATATTTATTTGCTCTCAACTATTTATATAAGTTAACCTATAGAAAAGAAATATCTTTTTAAGAAGCTGAACACAGTCCACTATCCAGGCTACAAGTACATATTTACTGTATTACAGCACATTATTTTTTCCAAGTCTGCTTTCAACATTTAGAAAGAGCCCCATACTAAGTTTTCAGGTAAGTACTAGACAGTTGACCAGTAACTACTTACCATTATCTTTTCCAAACTGACAGTGACCAGACTATCTGTGGACTGCACAGGGTTATGGGCAAGGCAAAGCTGAACATCTTTGTTCAGCCCATTGTCTAAATGCTTTCTGTTTTAAATGCCACCTACATTTCTAAACATCCAACCCGTGGAATGCAATTATTTCAGAAACCTAAATTTGGAAAGGAGCTGATAATTTTAAGGCCACCACCACTTCCTTTTAGAATTTTCCCCCCCTTTAAAGAAAAATACCATGTCAAATATTACATACAAGAATCATAGCAGGATTTTTTCCCTACCTTGATCACTCTTAACCATCAAATTCCCAAACTATTGATTCTGTGTTATTATTTTGCCTTTGAAATTTAATTTTACCTTATTTTACCTATTAGAACAGATGCTACTGCCATTTGCTATATGTGTGTATTCAGATCTTTATTATGGCTGTATGTCTTACTATACCTCACATGAGTAGATTTCAGAGCCCTTGTACTATGGGCAGTGTCTGCTATGAAGCTTCACTAGTTTAAAACCAGGGATTAGGTGAAAACCCAGTGGTGTTTATTTGCTCTGGCTTGTGTTTTAGGGTATGACAACATACTATATCTTATAAAGTTTGAACTACAAGACCCCACACTTTCAGGGGACTAAGTCTGACAAACACAGTGCAGTTTTATCTGTGATCTATTTATATATAAAATGCAGATTTAAGAGCCAGGTAGGTTACCTGTCTACCCACTGTATCTTAGTTGAATGCAACCTACCAAGCACTACTTAGAAACTGGGGGGGGGGGGGGGGGGGATATATATATATGTGTGTGTGTGTGTGTGTGTGTAAAATAATTTATGCATCAAAGGGGCAGGAGCAGAGAAGGTACAGCTCTACACTGAGGACAATATTAAGCTGATCATAGAAAAATAAGCTCAAACTCCTAACATACGTGACCACAACTCTTAATGTGGCCAGTTGTGGGTTATCAGGTTTTCATCTAGCTTTTGACCTTTGTCTTATATGTTAGAGGTCTCAGTAAGAATATCTGGACTCCCCTAACTTTTATTTTCATGGCCAATATTTAGAATAAACTTTCTCCAATCTGGAAACCTATTTCTTTCCTCATATTTGTTATTGTTTAGAGAACGGTTCAGACTTCTGCTTTGTGTTGTATACTGGTCTTCAGATTAGGAGAATCAATAAAAACAGTATGGTACTGCTTTTGTGACAAATATCAGTGCCTTAACAATGTGGCTGTCTTTTTCCACTGAAGAAGGAAAGACTTTTTGATCTAGAAATGGCATTGCTGGGCGGTGCCTATGGCTCAGTGGGTAGGGCGCCCGCCCTATATACCGAGGGTGGCAGGTTCGAACCTGGCCCTGGTCAAACTGCAACAAAAATTAGCCCCGTGTGTGGCAGGCACCTGTGGTCCCAGCTACTCGGGAGGCTGAGGCAAGAGAATCGCCTAAGCCCAGGAGTTTGAGGTTGCTGTGAGCTGTGATGCCATGGAACTCTACCAAGGGTGATAAAGTAAGACTCTGTCTTTAAAAAAAAAAGAAAGAAAGAAAGAAAAAAAAAGAAATGGCATTGCTATTTCACTGCTGTTTGTTTTACACTGCCTTTCACATTGCAGCAGCAACTTGATTTGTCTTGTAGTCCCAGTTTCTAAGAGGATGAGTTGAACATAGAGCAGCATTGTCAGTAAGGACCAATGGTTTTCAAACTATGGAATCATTTGAGAGCTTATTGAAATGCAGATCCCAGAAATTCAGTAAATCTGCCTGTGATGTATAATACTCTGCATTTTAACAAGTGATTCTGATGCAGCGAGCAGGGGGCATACATGGAGCCCAAGATTGTCCATTACAGTTTCGCCTCTAAACAACTAGAAAGTTTTCTAGGGTTTTAAATCATGTAAAATGTTTACCTATTATGAGCTTAGAGAAAGCGGGGAGGGTATTTTTAAGTTTTTTCCTTTACATTTTTCTTTGTTTTAAGATGCTAGGTATTAAGAGTTTTGTTTGTTTGTTTTTCTGTTTTCCTTGAGTTTGCTCTGATGATGCATCTATAGCGCCACTTCAGTTATAAAACCAGCCAAAAGTTTCTAGATGAAGGTCAAGTTTGACCCCTTAGGAGTTATTGTATATAAAGACTTCATCCAAGAACCATCCAGTGTATGTGAGCAAATGTAAACTGACACACAAGCACCAGATGTGGCAGTCCTTTCTTTTTTTTTTTTTTTTTTTTCCAGTGCAAACTTTCACTGAAAGCTGCTATTTTCATTCTTCTTGTAATTTGTTTTTCTTGTTTCTCTTCCATTGTACATGTGGGTTATATACCATGTGTTAAATATGCAATAAAGTGTTTACTGGA
>CAUYPK010006854.1:0-74572 GCA_963574355.1 Loris lydekkerianus | reverse complement strand
AATGTAATTCAACACATAAACAAACTTAAAAATAAGGACCAAATGATTCTTTCAATTGATGCAGAAAAAGCTTTCGATAACATCCAGCATCCCTTCATGATCAGAACACTTAAGAAAATTGGTATAGAAGGGACATTTCTTAAACTAATAGAGGCCATCTACAACAAATCCACAGCCAATATCATATTGAATGAAGTTAAATTGAAATCATTTCCACTTAGATCAGGAACCAGGCAAGGTTGCTCATTGTCTCCATTGCTCTTTAACATTGTAAGGGAAGTTTTAGGCATTGCAATTAGGGAAGAAGAGGCGATCAAGGGTATCCACATAGGGTCAGAAGAGATCAAACTTTCACTCTTCGCAGATGATATGATCGTATATCTGGAAAACACTAGGGATTCTACTACAAAACTTTTAAAACTGATCAAGGAATACAGCAATGTCTCAGGCTACAAAATCAACACCCATAAATCTGTGGCCTTTATATATACCAACAATAACCAAGCCAAAAAAACAGTCAAGGATTCTATTTCTTTCACAGCAGTGCCAAAGAAGATGAAATATTTGGGAGTATACCTAACAAAAGATGTGAAAGATCTTTACAAAGAGAATGATGAAACTTTAAGAAAAGAAATAGCTGAAGATGTTAACAGATGGAAAAACATACCATGCTCATGACTGGGAAGAATCAACATTGTTAAAATGTCCATACTACCCAAAGAAATATATAATTTTAATGCAATTAATATTAAAGCTCCATAGTCATATTTTAAAGATCTTGAAAAAATAATACTTCATTTTATATGAAAACAGAAAAAACTTCGAATACCCAAAACATTACTCAGCAAAAAAAACAAAGCAGGAGGAATCACACTACCAGACCTGAGACTGAACTATAAATCAATAGTAATCAAAACAGCATGGTACTGGCACAAAAACAGAGAAGTAGATGTCTGGAACAGAATACAGAACCAAGAGATGAATCCAGCTACTTACCATTATTTGATCTTTGACAAGCCAATTAAAAACATTCAGTGGGGAAATGATTCCCTATTTAACAAATGGTGCTGGGTGAACTGGCTGGCGATCTTTAAAAGACTGAAACTAGACCCACACCTTTCACCATTAACTAAGATAGACTCTCACTGGATAAAAGATTTAAACTTAAGACATGAAACTGTAAAAATACTTGAAGAAAGTACAAGGAAAACTCTTGAAGGAATCAGCCTGCATGAATATTTTGTGAGGAGTACTCCCCAGGCAATTGAAGCAGTACCAAAAATACACTACTGGGATCTGATCAAACTAAAAAGCTTCTGCACAACCAAGGACATAGTAAGTAAAGCAAGTAGACAGCCCTCAGAATGGGAGAAAATATTTGCAGGTTATACTTCCAATAAAGGTTTAATAACCAGAATCCACAAAGAACTCAAATGTATTATCAAGAAAAGAACAAGTGATCCCATATCAAGATGGACAAAGAACTTGAAGAGAAACTTCTCTAAAGAAGACAGATGCACGATCTACAGACACATGAATAAAAGCTCATCATCCTTAATCATCAGAGAAATGCAAATCAAAACTATTTTGAGATATCACCTAACCTCAGTAAGAGTAGCCTACATAACAAAATCCCCAAACCAGAAATGTTGGCGTGGATGTGGAGGAAAGGGCACCCTTCTATTTTTTCTTTCTTAAAATACATATTTGTTGGTACCCTTTGTATAAATGAATTAATTAAATATAATGAAATTTTTAAAAAAGAAAATCATATCAGATGGAATTTAAAATTGAAAAAGAAATACAAGGAAAATTGTACAGAAAAATATAAATAAATAATTACATTGTAAATGGTAATAATGATCTTGAAGTTAAAAATATTCTAAAAGATATAGCAAATGTATATCATTTACACGGGTAAGTGGGTTTAGAAACTTTTAATGTTGGGGGTTAATTGGAAGGTGGAGAGGGATGCTACAGATCCATAGATACTGTATCCCTAGATTCGATATCCACAAATATCGAAATAAGAAAACTATGATAACAGATTTTAATAAAATTGTGATCAAACCATTTGGTGTGAAATTCTGAGCTGAAATGATGGGAAGGTAATAATAACTTTTTATCCATCTAGTTTAGTTGCGGTAGTATAGCTTTCATTACATATGAATGGACTTTAGAGTTTTATATCTTACTGAAAAGAGGCTAGAACTTGTTCAGCATACATTTTTCTCTTATAAAACTGGGTCTTTTCCAATTCCAGGCTTGGGTGTTGGATTGGCTTCACCACAAGCAGACAAACTATTCTTGGGAAAAGAAAAACCACTAAAGCTTTCAGTAATCAAAATGCCGAGGTTTAAGGCGTATAAACCACAAGCCTCTATCTTACCACCGAATATTATTTGAATTTTGAGAGTGCTGAAGTGGCCAGAGACCTAAGGTAAGAGCATTACCACTGTCCTTGTCACTGTACTCAAGGAACAAAGCACTGGTCTTCACCTACAGGTATGTGCCAGATATTTATTCCACTTTGAAACAAGAGATCAGAGATATAGAGTAGGAAAATGTCTAAAGATAATAATGGATGGAATGTTCTACAGTCTTACAGGAATGATGTTGCACAATCAGAATAAGTTCTCAATCAAAAGCCCAGGAGCCCGTGCTCAAGGAACAGGAACACAGCAGAGTATTTATTCCAAGTATTCCTCAGACCTCAGTCCATCCCTGACTCAGCTATATTTATTTCTGGAGTACAATGACCATACTCTGACTTTGTCTGCATAACAGAGGAACTAAAGAGGCTATTCTGGGGGGGGGGGGGGGAAACAAAAAACAACATCTGGCATCTCTAAAGTAAATTTATAAATGGCATATGATTTAGAATACCATAAAATTACTCGACATTGGAATAAACCAAAGTATGAAAGATCATTTAGGGAAAAATAAGACTAGCAGACAGGGAAACTGTCAAAAATTTAGAGTTACCTGGCAAAAATGGCCAAAACTGTACTTAATAAGATGAAAACATAGAGATAACGACTAATGCTTAAATAAATAAAAGAAGATTTTAACAGAAATATGGCAGCTTTAGCATAATCATCACTATACCCTATAATAGAAAGATAAACTATCTGAAGTTAGACATTGTAAAAATTAATGCTCTTATATATTCATAGGAATATGAAATTAGCGAAGTCAAAAATAAAAATAAATCATCATAATGGTACCAATTATACTTGAAGACGCTAAAGAAAAAATGAACATGGGGTATTGATACGGGACCAGATAGACATGGAGGAGAATTCAATGAGGTAACTAGTGAGAAAAACAAATGTACATCAGTACCCTACTGAAGGGTTAGTACAAGGAAAATCCCGCTTAAAGATTCCGAAAAAAATCATAGCTTTTTTTTTTTAATCATAAAAATAAAAGAAATAAGTTACCCCGAAATAACAATGGGGTTGATGATTGATTTCAAGAGAAACAATGGAAAGACAAAAGATAATAGAAAATATTTCTGAACATCAGCAGTTAAAAAATGGTACACTTAACATTGCTGCAGACATTTTAAATAGTAAGATTCTTTAAATTTTATGCCAATACATGTCCAAAGTCCTTCATGAGACTAATCAAAAACAAAGACAGCACTGAAGAACTCCTTATATGCTTTTTAAACAAGTCTTTTGTTTGATATTCAAGGATTATTTTTATTTTAAACACAATTATTAACATATATAAAACTTACATGCACGTTGTAATTTAAGATAAAAAAATAAGTGGACACAAAATAGAACTCTTAAAAATAATTTTAATCAAGCACAAAAGCTAAAAAATATAAAAATAAAAATTTAGGATGGCACCTGTGGCTCAAGGAGTAAGGAAACAGCAAAGAAACAAACAAACAACGGTTCTTAGCTATTAGAAGACTTAGGAAGTGACAAGAAAATTACAATAGAGTGGGAGCAGCAGAAAGGTGGAAGAGCAGGTCAAAGAGGTAGTGAGGAAGAGAAAGTTCACATAAAATCTGCAGGGCTTATTCTAAGTAGAGAATCCACTGTAGGGCTTAAGAAAGAACATGGCATTACCTAGATTGTTTAAAAACAAAATTATACTGGGAAAAGGATGTAAATATGTTTCTAAGAGAAATGTTTCTGGAAGAATTGCAATAATCCTACTGTTGAAAACAGGGGTTTAGAATAGCATAGTAGGTTACAACAAGGAAGTTGTAAATAAGACCAAATTACATAATGTAATTTTAAATGAATATGTAATATGAAGAGTTTGCATGATTCATTATAATTGGTACTATTTCGATGACTCTATTTTCTGAAACAAACTCTTGTAATGTCAAGTACATAGCACATGTGTATTTCCTGCTCACATATTAATCTGCTATGTATTTTCTCAGTTAGGAGAATCTCAACCAAGCAGAGAATTAGGTGCCCTTTTTTTTTTTACATGTGGAACTTCCAGTTGAACTTGGTTTGTCTTCATCCCAGGCACAAAAGCAGAAATGAGTGAGGAGCCAGACTGCACTGTGGTATTTATTTGTGGGCTAGGACTTGAAGTGGTAGACATCACTTGTGCACACCTTCTACGGCTGGACTAGGGCAAGGTCTCATCTATGCAATAGAAATTGAGACTATTGTCTAGAAAAGGGAATGGGTTTATTAGTCAGTTGACCAGTTTCTACCACAGCTTAAGTAAGTGTCTAAATGAATGTGAAATTTACTGAGAAGAATGCAGAAGGAGCTGGGTAGTGTGGGGAAAACTAAGATGCCCATCTTGGGCATGTGAAATTTGAGAAATGTATTAAATTTCCATGTGGCTATGTAAAGAAGGCACTTTCTTTCTTTTTTGTGTGTGTGCACACACAGAAAATGTAATGCAACCATGGAGTACCATGTGCTAGTTTTATATACAATTTGAAATATTTTCATCAGACTGGTTAACATAGCCTTCCTGGCATTTTCTTAGTTACTGTGTTAAGACATTTATATTCTACATTTATTAAGTTTCACATGTACCCATATAAGATGCACCGTAGGTGTGGCCATATCATTTTCCCTCCCTCTGCCCATCCTCCCGCCTCCCCTCCCCTCTCTTTCACCATATTCTTAGGCTATAACTGGATTATAGCTTTCACATGAAAGCTATAAATTACTTTCATAGTAGGGCTGAGTACATTGGATACTTTTTCTTCCATTCCTGAGATACTCTGCTAAGAAGAATATGTTCCAGCGCCACCCATGTAAACATGAAAGAGGTAAAGTCTCCGTCTTTCTTTAAGGCTGTATAATATTCCATGGAAGAAGCCCAAGTGCCCATCAACCCACGAATGGATTAATAAATTGTGGTACATGTACACCAAGAAGGCACTTTCTATGTGTGTCATCAGTTAAGGAAGAAAATAAGGACACTCATAAAGTTAAGAAGAAATCCAGCATGTAAATGATACTTTAGAATCCCTTACACAGGGAGCATTAGAAGGGATGAAGTCTGAGAACGTCACCCTGATATCTTCCAGTGTTTAAATCCAGAGGAAAAAAGGGTAAATTAACAAAGAAGTCTGTAATAGTAAAGGGTTAATGATGTGGTCATGTACAAGCTGTTTTAATTCCTTTTAATTTTGTCAGTGAAGCAAGGCTCAGCTAAAAGTGAGGCTCAGGGAGGAGGCATTTGAAGAGGCGAGAGGAGGGTACATAGATTGGCAGAAACGCGGGAGAGTTGACAAGCAGACCTGACGCCCGTCGATTGCCAAGGGCACAGTTAATGTTAGAGTTTCTAGATTCAAAGTAGGGCTACTTAGCAAGAATGTAGATTTTCTTAATCCACTTTTAACTACCCTGCTGTGGGCAAAAATTGGGCTTTATCAGGTTTGCATCCTGAAAACTGATTTATGGCAAAGTACTTGTAAGTTCTTGTTTTATTTTTATCATGAAGACACAACTTTATTCTTTCAAACACATTGTTTGGCATGTATTACCTTTCAATTTTTTTTTGAACAATTTTTGTGGACCATGGCAAGTCAATAATTTGTGTTACTTTTGAATATAAACTCCTCTGTGGAATCAATGCAGGGCAGACAGCTTGAAATATCAACCGAGTGTTTGGTAAAGATGTGGTTATGAACACACAGTATGGCGATGGTTTGAGAAGTTCTGGTTTGGTGGTATTAATCCTGAAAATGAGCCATTTGGGCACCTTGAGACCAAGGTGGACAACAGTGTTCTGAAAGCAGTAATGCATGAGAATCCGTATCAACCAACACTTGACTTATCAGCAAAGTTTGGTGTTACTATTCCAACAATGTTGGACCATTTGAAACAAATCAACAAAGAAGCTGGATAGATGGGCTACTGCCTGAGTTGCATGCGCATGAGAAGAGAAATCATCTTGAAGTTTGCCTTTCTTGGCTATCACAACATAAAGGTGAGTCATTTCCTCACCGTATTCTTACATGTGATGAGAAATGGATTATTTTTGGTAATCACAAGTCTTCAGCACAGTGGTTGGATAAAGATGACTTGTCTAATACTGAATATTCATCCAAAAAGACAAAATTGTCAGTTTGATGGTCCAGCACTGGCATTATCCTCTATGTCTTCATGAAACCTGGTCAATCTCTTACAGAGGATATCTATTGAAACCAATTAGATAAAATGATGAGGATACTTGCAATTCAGCAGCTGGAATTGGTGGGTAGAGACGGGAAATCCTCTTGCAAGACAACACTTGACCACATGTCACACAAACATTGTTGTTCAAACTAATGAAGCTGAACTTGGAAACTCTTATCCACCATAGGCAATCAGATCTTGCACCAACTGACTAGCATTTCTTCCAAGATTTGGACAACTTCTTGCAAGGAAAAATATTCAGTCTCAACAAACTGCGGAAACCACCTGCAGTGATTTCCTCTCCACTCTCTCCAGACTTCTTTGCTTCTGGCATAAACAAGATAACGTTAGGATGGCAAAACTGTGTCAATAGTTTAGGTACATACTTTGGTGAATTGTTTGGTTTCTTATTTGAGATGTAAATAATAAACTAAACTTTTGCTTAGAAATCAGACATAATGACCTAATATTTAATACACATTTATATACATTCAAACTATTTAATACAATTCTAGATTCTTAGAAAGGCAGAACATTATAAGAATCAATATAATTTACAAATTTTCTGTTACAATTATATTATTTTCCATGCAATGAAACTGCATTAGATTTATTATTTGATTGTAGTAAGTCTTAAACTAACATTAATTAGTTGACATCTCTTTTAAAACATTTTTCTCAGACTACCTTCTTTTCCCTTTTATTCTATTATCTTGAATGTATTTTTTTAAAAAGCACTTTCTCTTCAATGTTTTATTTAACCACGAGAAAGTAAGAGTCTGAAGAAAAAGTGAGAGATCATAATCTTGTGAACTCACATTTAAATTCAAATTCCTTTAAATACTTAGTCTTAAGCTTTAATAACTTTTTGAAAAATATTTGATTTAATATAGTTAAGAAAAACAGCAAGTTTGTATGCTACACTTTATATGTTGTTCCCATCAATAGAAATATACATTTTAAGGAAACCCAAATTTTCTTTTTTTCTACTGAATAAGTTAAATTCATATTTAAAAATCAACCATATTTAATTGATAAATTTCACTCTGAAGTTAATATTTATAGATATTATAGTATGTATTTTTTGCTTTGAGTTATTCCAAATAATAAAAACTAACTGGCATATTTCTCTTTTTTCTTTTTCAAATAGATTTTTCTCTTATCTTGAACTTCAGTTTGGAAATGGCAGAATCTCAGTAGAGGTAGAGGGTAATTTCCCACAAGACCCAGCTAATTTATAGCTTTCAACACACCAATGACCCCTGCAATTTGGCAGTTGCTTCATTAATTCCTCTACACCTGCTTCATTTATCTTGGAAAAAAAAGACAGATAAAAGGCACAATTCTTTTTCATTGCAGCTATTGTGAAGAACAGTTCTTCATGTCCTCCTGAAGTAAACTGTAACCAGCATTATGTAGAACAAAAGGACAGTCATGTCAGATGGCTGTTTCCAGTTTGTCACTGGGATGGAAAAGTAGAGTTTGAAAGGCCACGTATTTTTGGAAGGAGTTTTTCTACTTTTTGAAATATTATACCTATTCAAGAAATAATAGGTATAATATTTCATCTGATTTCTATCAGATTCATACAATTTTAGATTTAACAAATAAATAAAAATAATCTGATTTTTTAAATGATGTTTTCTCATACTTAATGATAAGTCATATAGGCACATTAATAGCTACCTATCTGCCTACTCATCTATTTATCCAATAGAAAAGGTAACACAGGATTAGAGCATCTATATTTTATTTATTTATTATATAATACCAAGCAATTTATTTCCATAAAATATAAATAGCAACTTTGGTACTTACAGCAGGATGAAAACGTACTTTCCATGAAGAAGGGTTGCATTAATTAAAAACAAAACATTTCATGTCAAACTTAGCAAACTAGTTATTTAGCTGATTAACTTTGCAAGCACTATTTTCCTTCTTTTTTTGTTGTTATTTCTGTCTCCATAGACTGTATACTCCACGAAAAAGCGAAATTGTGTTTTTCTTCCTCTTTTATGAGAAAAAACTTGAACATCTTAGTCTATTAGGATGAGCAGTATGTTGCTAACAAAAATTAAGAGAATTTAAAAACATATATTAAGAAAAAATTTTAAGAATTTGCATTATTATATGTTTAAATGAATAGAAACTCAAATTAGGTACAGATTTCCTCTTTAATATTCTTTTTTATTTCAGTATAGATCATTGAAGGTTGGTGATCATGGCAGACTGTGGATTTTTAATTATTTGATAAGATCTCCATATCAATATTTCCAGGGAAAAGGTTTACCTTACAAAAAAGTTGTTTGTATTCTTGTGTTACCTGGATATATTATATAGAAAGCTCATAAAGGCATTCCATTACTATACATAGAGACTGGACAGAAAAACCTCAATAAATAAAATCACATTCATAATCACTAAAATAGGAATAATTAGAAAAGCATGCTTTCAATTGATATAGCAGTTAAGATTCTTTAATGCTTCAGTTTCTTTTAGTTACAAACATCATAAAAGGTAATTAATACTTTAAATGCTACTAAATATGGCTTATGTAATTTTAAAAATAATTAATGAGCATTAATAAATAACAGACAATGTTTTAAACATGAATATTCATGGCAATACTACATTACTTTTTTACTTCTTCTTAATAAAAATTATTTCCTAAATAAAATTAAAAGTACTATTAACTGGAGTGGATATCAATAGAAATTGAAACAAAAATCTGAGAAATCTACTTATTTTATATGCAAAGCAGAATAAGATGATACAACTATTGTCAAGAGAGCATCCTACTTTATGATTTAAATAAATCATTTTATCATTTAGGAAATTGTGATTTATATCAATAGAATGAAGTTGAAGAGAAGTTCACTTCTTCAGTGTAAGACTGGACTTCTTTAGAAATAATTACAATCAAGTGACTACTCATGAAATAATCAGAATTGCACATGTTATTTCAAAATTAATTTACTATTTAGCTTAGGTGATATTAAAATGACCATAAAATATTTTTGCCACAATAAAGGATATAGTTATGCTACGAAATTCCATTGGCTTAATATTCATACTGGTATTCACTTTAAATGTAGTGACTATTTAAAGAGAAATAAAATCTAATTCAAATAACTTATCAAGAACACTTATCTGTTACTGGGCTAGATGACACCAAGAATATAGGATCTCTAATAAGGACGAGAACCTTAGTAGATAAGTTACTTGTTTTGTAACAAAATATCCTAAAATTTAGGGCTTGCTATCTAGAAGATATGTCTATTAATATTCCTATCCCCTGATTCTCTCTTTCCATAATAAAATTGTCTCAATACTTCTTGAACTTTTCTACACATTGACTTTAGAGTTCTCTCATTTTAATTTTTTTACACAAACACACACTCACACATTCTCTTGTTTTAATTTTTGTAAGAGAATCTAAAGGACTTTATCCTCCCACATTTTTAGATGCTTGTCTTTCTTGTATGTTTTGGATTTTTTTACTTTATTTTCTGCGAGGATTCTTTCCCAGGAACGTTTGCAGTGAGGTGTTATACACATTGTGTGTGATCTGTCTTTCCATAATCCTGGCTCTTAAGCTGGTCTCATGTCAGCAGCTAGACTGTGGATTCTGAATTATACATCAATTCATTTCTAAGTTTTAGCTAACAAGGGAAAAATAGT
The DNA here is from genome assembly GCA_963574355.1 of Loris lydekkerianus. Classification (NCBI taxonomy): domain Eukaryota; kingdom Metazoa; phylum Chordata; class Mammalia; order Primates; family Lorisidae; genus Loris; species Loris lydekkerianus. The sequence continues at coordinate 64,271 of CAUYPK010006854.1, read as the reverse complement.
CAGTCCTGGATTTAGCAGAAGTTGATTTAGATAAAATTGTGAGGAATCATCTCAGATCTAAATCTAAACACAAGCAAGTAGAATTATCCCAACCATGTATGAAACAGGCTACAAACACATTGAGGTTAGACCATAATGACTCCCAGAGGCTATATTTCTCTCAAATTTTCTCTTTCTGGACCACAAAGGGAAATATTAATCTATATTTATATCTCTATTTCTCTATCTCTACCTACATACTTATTTTCTAACTTTTTAATGTATTTTTCTTAAAAGATAAGAGATCTTCGTTTCTTAAGAGTATTCACAAAAGAAGTCACTTGGGGTGAGCAACCAGTCATTCCTTGCTCAGATATTTGTGGGCTTGCAAGAGTTATGTGTTACATGATTAGACAATTTCTCCCCTTTTATTTTTCCCATAGTAAACAGTGGTTTCCCATGTTTTGGGGGTAAAAATTACTCTACCATTAAGATGGCTAAAGAAGGACATTTTAAACAACCAATTAAATATTGCCATAGTTTTGTTTTTTCATTTGTGTTGCTTTTTCCATATAATAGATATTAATTCATAGATATATAAATAATTCATAAGTTTAGTGAAGGTTATTCAGGTGTGTGTGTGGATAAGGAATCATCAGAAATTTTTGTTTATTGGTAAATGAAATATTTCCAGGAGCCGAGATGATAGTTACCTTAACTGTTTTTACTGAAATGTATTTGTTATCTTATGGCTCATAGTGAATTACTGGTATCATTTAAAATTTCTTTAACGATACTTTATATGGCACTGTATGTTACTCATTATAAATAGTTTAATGATAAAAATGATTGAAGAAAAAAGTTGAGTATGTTGTACATTAAAGTACCTCACGGATAGCTGCCAACTTTTTCACATTCCATTTCTGTAAAATGTAGTGCAATAATTTAATGAAATCTATAAATGTTACAAAATCATATTTATAGGTAAATGTGTCTGATATTCTGAAGTTCAAAATAGCAGTGATGAAATATAAGATTCTAAACCGTGAAAGCCTCAGCAAGTTCATATTCTTTTTGAAGCTAAAATACAGAATGTAAAGTGAAAATGGCATAATGTTATTTTTTTAAGTTATAGGAAGTATTTATACAGATGTTAGTCACAATATTAAACCTACAGAGTGCTATAAAATGCTTATTAAAATATTATAAAGTAAAATACCAAATTGAGAAATATTTTCAATATGTAAAATGAGAAAGGGTCTAATTTATTTTCAATTAAAAAGAAAATTAGATTATAAATAAATATCATTAATTTAAAAAAGAGCCATTTTTTTTTTTTATAAAAAATGGGAAGACTAGGGCAATTAGATACATAAATAGGTATTCATGCTCCACTAGTAATTTAAGAGTTGGTGAAATAATAATGAAATAATAGGTATTAGGAGATTTAAGAATATCCTTGGTCTTCTTTTAGTTTCTGAACACTGATAAATAGAGTGGTTATAGTTTTCAAAATATTAAATTTATTACTTCTGAAGATTATGCATAGTAGTTTGAAGTAAAACCAAATAAGTGTGCTAGTTCCTCTCTTCTCAAAATCATCTTAGGGAAAGACCCTCTAAAATGAGTGTGAGTGAATAGTGTGAACAGGTCTGCACAAGATTCTGTCTCTCACATGGTTGAGCAGAGTGAATAGTGTGCACAGGTCTGCACAAGCTTCTGTCTCTCACATGGTTGAGCAGAATAAAGAAACACGTAAAAATGAATGTGAGTGTTTGCTAGATCAGGTCTATTCAGTCACGGTACAGGAGCCAACATCAACATGAACATCCTTGGAGAAAAATGCTTCTCAAGGAGTTCAAAGGAAACAATTGAACTGCCATTTTTACACACCCTCCCACAAGAGTTTATAATATATGCACTAGGGAAAAAGAAGGCACTTTTGTGTACTTCTGGCAAGTGTACTATTTAGAGGTAATTTTAATAGTATCAAATTCAAACATGATCACACTCAAATAACACTGACTATCTCACCAAAATATTCTATCTAGTCCTTATCTTTGCTATGCCTTCTCTATTACATATATGATACCGACAGACAATAAGCTTGAACTTGCTTTTTAAAGAAATCAAATACTTAGAATACATTTTAGTTTAGCATATGTCCATAAAATAATATACCTTCAAATGTAAAATTTGACCTTCTGCCATTAGTCTGGAATTTGCAAACACCTTTTAATGGCAAACTCAAAAACAAAAGTTTTTCATAGCATTATTTGCCTATTTCAATTTTTCTCGCCTTTTTATATAGCTAAATAATTGCAGATACATACCTGCTTTTGCCTACTTTGACTATTCAATACAGAACATTTTCATTCAACAAATTCAAAGACTTCACATTTCTAACTACTTATGAAAAGCAAAAGAAGAGAATGAAGCCCACATAATGAGTTAGTTCTGATGAATAGTTTAGGAGTTTTAGAATAAATGAAACATTCAGGCCATTAACGAAAGCTGTGAATTCTAGAATTTTGACTTTGACTTGTGCTATAATGCATTCCTATATTGATAAGTCTCCAACTGAGCTGATCAGAGGATAACCTTTAGAGATGGCTATACATTCATATAAACTCCGCAGAGAATGAATGTTGATGAAAAGTGATTTATTCATGTTCAAGCTTTGAAGGAGACGTGTATAAAATCATACACAATGAAATGTGATTAGCCAGCAGATCAGCAAACTTTTTAATTCTATGAATGTCCTTTGCTTATTTATGAAACATGAAAATAAAAAATAAATGAATATTTAAGAAGTAAAATCATTTCAACTTTAATAAAAACTATTTCACTGGTTTCAGAAAATTCCTCTTCTTCTGTAACCCCAAAACATGCAGGAAATGTACACATCATAAGTGAAAAGTATAGACTGTGAATTAGAAGTGTAGAATAGTGAAGTGCCTTTTTATTCAGTTATTTAACTTTTAAAAAGTGCTATCATTTAAACTTACCAATGCATAATTGCTCTCTTTAAGGTGGAATAATGATGAGAAAAATAAAACAGTCCTTATTTATTTTCAGACATTTTCTTACCTATATTTTGTCTTTCACTATTCCATCATTGATGTTTCTTTTATAAATATTATCCAAACTGCTTGATATTCCTTCAATCCACCAGTATGCTTTAGCACACTCTTCATAATTAATATTTTATATTATTCTGTTTTTCTATTTAGACTGTGTAACTGTTCAAAATTTTTGTTGTCCTTTCCAATGGTTAAAATTTACATCCATTCTCCATGAGCATAACTTGTGGCCCTATAATTTATGGTAATAGGCCTTAATTTATTCAAAGTATCAAAGTCGGAGCTACATCACATCTTGTGTATCTATTTCAATCAGTATGTTTATGTTATTTGGATTAAATAAATTATTTTCTTTTGAGACTATAAAAGATAAGATTTTCTTTAGAGACAGTATGAAAAAACAATAAAAATTCTGACAAAAACGCTTTTAAACATGTAAATATATATATATACAAATATAATAATATATATATACTGAAACTATAATTTTAAAGGAAGAGATAAAGATTATTCACTTGAGATAAGGCTTATTGGAGGAAATCAAGTATATATAGAAGGGAAGCCATTAGGACAGAGCCAAGAATAGTTGGAGTAAGTACTGGATCTTGGTTCTTGTACCCAATTTCAATAATAACATGGCCTCAATGGTAACATACATAAACCCACTAAGTAATAAAATACAGTTGTACAGTGTGAATGAGAAGGTTGAAAGTAGTAGTGCACAATATCTTTTATGACTGTATGTAATTTAATCATACAAAAGTATATATACTACTGCATTTCAATACATGACTAAAGTGAGTGTCACAGGATGTGAATGTGTAAAAATTCTTCTTACATTCAAAACTTGTATTCTTTACATATAATGTCAAGTGTCCTTATCTGCAGTTCCATGAAGGGCTTACTAACTCTTTTAGTTAGTGGTGGATGCTCTTTTATTATAAACTAGAGTTCTTTGTGATTTTTAAAAATTCTTTATTAAATCATAATTGTATACATCAATGCATTTATGGGGTACGATGTGCTGATTTGATGTACAATGTGGAAGGCTTACATCCACCTGATTCACATAACCGTCTTGGGAGAAATATAAAAACCACTGCTAAGGAATGATTTCTCCATGGTGTTGGAAAACTCGACGTGTTGATTTGTTCCTCAGTTTTGCCATGGGAGGCATACATTGACCTTTGTAAAGCTATGGCATAGCAGGGATTCACTTAAGAAGACAAGAAGAACAAAATCTCAAATCATGAGAAGTTGTGGTTTTACTGAACACTAGTTCTAGCTTTGTCATGTCCTGTCTGTTTTATCTAAATCCTCCATTATCACAGACCAAGTATTTTACAAATTCTTATAAGTGGAACAGTTGAAATAAAAACTAATAAAAAATGAAATTTACAAGCTGATAGATGTAAAAGAAAAATGTAGAATTACATTTTTTACTTCTCAATATGATGAATTCTTTGCAAACCTGGGCAGAATGCTGTGAATTTTAAATGAGTCACATATTCATCTCTACCTAAGCATATGCATCTTGACTCCAAGCTTGCATTTTCTACTTTGCCTTATGTTTCGTAGTAATAAAAACTCACGCACGCACTCTCATTACATCAGAGGCAGATTTTTAAGTGCCAAATAAGAACTAACAGTGACGTGGAAGGTGATTTAGAGATGACTACAAATTAAACTAAAATACAAAAATCTAGGTTTTAAAGTGAAGAAACATTTAGAATATGTACAGAAAAGATACAAATAAATCAAAAAGAGATTAATAACCTAGAAAGAACAATATCATAATACCACAGTCCTGATAGAGCATCTAGGACTTACAAATGTATCACGTCATCATTAAAAACATTAATTTCTTCAGCCATCATTTTCTCTGCACCTGACACATTTACACTTTGACATACTTTTCATATTATTTTTTATGCTTTGAGCTTTTTTCCCTAGATTTAGGCAAAAGAAAGAAAAAGAGATTTTAACCAAAGTATTAGATATTTGGCTAAAAACTGCCAATGATTTTCTCCTGTACTCTCAGTACCTACTCTGGGGAGTTGTTCCAGAGTTCGTTGTTTATTTATATGTAAAACCTACAATGCAGACATATTTAAAAACCTGCCTTTTCTTTTTGAATTAGTTGACGCATAGAAAAAAATAGTGTAGAATTGTCTTACAAAGTCAATCTGAGCACATGCCTTTATCTCAATCTCTGCGTGTTTTCTTTGTGCTTAAATACAGAATAGAAAAAAAGAAAAAGATATTTCTAAATCTGTAGGGAGTCACTGAATAGCTTTATATAACTTTCTCTTTCCATTAAATGCTAATTATCTTAACAAAACTGAAATAGCAGGGCTCACTTCTATAATGAATCTATAGCTTCTTGACTAAAATTGTAGATAAGGAATTAGGAGAATAATTACCCTTAGTTTTTTGAAAAATGACAATTATTTATTTAGTTTAATTGAACTAAATGTATGCTAATTTTTAATTGGCTTTTGTAAATCAACCATATTCTTTAAAATAAATTATTTGAGGTGAATACAGAAATAAATAATATCCTTGTTATCAGTAGTTATCTGGCCCTAACATAAGTACTTTTAATGCACTTTTTCCAGTAACTGTTAGACTAAGAATCAATTATTTATACTTACAAGTTTTGAACAATATGATTGACAAAAGAGACCTAATTGACATGTAATGAACATTAACCAAAATGTTTTATATAGTGAGCCAGAAAGCAAGCTTAAATAACTTATGAGAATTTGAGACATGAAATTATGTAAATGCAGGTGTGATGGCCAATTCTTAGAAAAATAATATTTAACGAAATTGATATAAGAAAATATAAAATCCAAACAGGTGGCAGTATTAAGAAAGTTTAAACACTAATTTGAAGTCTTCCTATAAAACAAAGTCTCGGCTTAAATAAATGTATTATTTAAAATATTAAGAAACAAAAATTATACTAAAATTAAAGAAAAATCTTAGAGAAAATAGAAGTAGAAAAACTCACTGTGTGATAAAGGCAACATAATGAAACACAAAGTAACATTACACACATTATTTTTGGTGAGAACATTTAAAATCTACTCCTAACAACTTGGAAATACACAATGCATCCTTTACTGTAGTCACTTTGTTGTATCAGAAATAATTCCTCTTGTTTACAAATATTTTTACCATTTGTGATTTGTCTCTTTATTTTATTAATTATTTCCTTTGATATATTGAGTCTGCCTCTTAGTTTGATACAATCCCATTTACCTGTTTTTTTTTAATTTTGTAGCCTGTGCTTTTGGGGTTATATTTAAGAAATCATTGGCCAGACCAGTAATGTGAAGTTTTGATCATATATTATTTTTATTGTAGTTACACAGTTTCAGCCTTATGTTAGGGACTGCCAATGCGTACAAACTCTAAGGAAAATATAATACAGAGAGTCCTCAAAGAACTAAAAGTAGACCTACTATTCAATTCAACAATGTTTGGATTCATTTCCTGGTATTCAATTTCTTTCTTTAATCCTTTTAAATTAATTATTGTGTATGGAACAAGGTAAAAGTTTAATTTCTTTTTTTGGCATGTGGATAGCTACTTTTCTCAACACTGTTCACTGAAAGGACGATCTATTCTTCACTGTGTGTTCTTGATATCATTGTAAAATATTAATTGACTGTGGATTTATGGGTTTATTTCTTGGTTCTGTATTTTGTTTTATTGGTGAATGCCTGAATTTTCCTTTTTATTTCAAAGTGTTACAAGGTTGGTTGTGGCTGTCATTGTTGTTTGGCAGGCCTGGGCTGGTTTCGAACCCACCAGCTCTGGTGTAGGTGGCTGACGCCTTAGCTGCTTGAGCTATAGGCGCTGAGCCGACAAAAGCTTTTCAAAGAAAATAAAAGACCAATATGCATCTGAAAAAAACTCAATGTCACTAACAATCATGGAAAGGTAAATTAAAGTCATAATAAGATATCACCTTACCCAAGTTAGAATGGCTTTTATTAAAATACCCAATAATAATAAATGTTGTCATGGAAACAGAGAGCAAGAAATGCTTATACACTGTTGGTGGGACTGCAAATGGTTACAACCTCTATGGAAAACAGTATGGAGAGTCTAAAAGTAGACCTAATATTCAATTCAACAATGTCTGGATTCATTTTCCTGGTATCCGATTTATTTCTCAGCAATATTTATTGTTTAATTTTGTAACCTCCTTTCGAACAATATTTTTTACTACAGAGCATTATTTAAAATTCTGAGCAATGTCTCCATCATCCCCCTTTGATGAATGACCCATTTTGTTCTTTATTCTGACCCTTAACAGAAGGGATAGATTTCAAGATCTCAAGTGTTATTAAAGTATCTAATATTCAGTGCACAACCTCATGATAAGATTAGACCTAGTCCCTCTGAAACCAAGTGACAAATACATAACTATATATTGTAAAGATCAGCCAATGATGTTGGGACTAGTAAAGTAATAGAATATGCTTATCACTCATTAATATTACCTTTTTTCTTCTCGTCTTAAAGTGATTAAAGTCACAGTGGATTCGTCATTAGTTTAACAAACATACCAAAGTCCGTGTTCTTGCTATCAGTCGTAACTTATTAACAGCACCAATATTGTTACTGTTTTTATTAAAAGACAAAATCCAAACTCTAAACAACGAAAATACTTTTTTTGAAATCAGAAGTAATGCTCACTGGCACAACAATATTCACACGGATGTGACTAATACTTTTCTCTCCCTGAAAGGAGCGAAAGGTTGTTTTGTTTATATGAATACATGTATAAGCAAATTGAGTTAGCCATTTGCATTCAATGTTAAAAGGGTGAATTATACAAATGTATGTATCTTTTCCAAAGAGTCTGGCCAGCTAGTGGGGCTAATTTGCTTATGTACACAGAACAAATTCAAAAATTCCTGTTAAATTATTATGAACAATGTTTGCTTCAATGTTTCTCCTTCTCTATGATATTCTGGTTGAATGAGTCCCCTTCTCCATAGCACATTTCTGCTTTATGTATGTTATTGGCTTCAAACAGATTAGGACAGTTGTATGGAAGTTGATTCATTAATCATCAGAGAAATGCAAATCAAAACTACTTTGAGATATCACCTAACCCCAGTAAGAGTAGCCCACATAACAAAATCCCAAAACCAGAGATGTTGGCGTGGATGTGGAGGAAAGGGCACACTTCTACACTGCTGGTGGAAATGCCCGCTAATACATTCCTTCTGGAAGGATGTTTGGAGAATACTTAGAGACCTAAAAATAGACCTGCTATTTGATCCTATAATTCCTCTACTAGGTTTATACCCAGAAGACCAAAATTCACAATATAACAATGACATCTGTACCAGAATGTTTATTGCAGCCCAATTTATAATTGCTAAGTCATGGAAGAAGCCCAAGTGCCCATCGACCCACGAATGGACTAGCAAATTGTGATACATGTATACCATGGAATATTATACAATGCAATATTATGCAAGAAAGATGGAGACTTTACCTCCTTTATGTTTACATGGATGAAGCTGGAACATATTCTTCTTAGCAAAGTATCTCAGGAATGGAAGAAAAATATCCAATGTACTCACCTCTACTATGAAGCTAAATTATAGCTTTCACATGAAGACTATAGCCCAACAATAGCAGAAGACTGTGGGGAAAGGGCCAAGGAAGAGGAAGGGAGGAGGGAGGTTAGGGTGGAGGGAGGGTAATTGGTGGGACCACATCTCTGGTGCATCTTAGAATGGGTACAGGCAAAACTTACTAAATGCAGAATACAAATGCCTACATACAGTAACTAAGAAAATGCCATGAAGGCTATGCTGAACAGTTTGATGAGAATACTTCAGATTGTATATGAAAGCAGCACATTGTACCCCTTGATTGCACTGATGTACACAGCTATGATTTAACAATAAAAATAAATGAATTAAAAGAAAGAGTAACAAATAAATAAGGTAATTAATTATTATGATAACTATCATGGGGACAGTAAGGGAAAAGATAAGAGTGAGGAAAGAAAGAGAACTAAGGAAGATCCTATCAACCAGGGTGTGCCAGGATAGCCTGAGAAGGGGGCAGCACCTGAGTTTAATCTTCCATGGTGAGGAAGAGTCAGCAAGTCTCCTCTGGGAGGGCGAGAATTTCAGGGGAACTCAAGTGCGATGACCTGTAACCAGCACATGTTCAAGGCAAAGTAGCTGGAGGTGGTGACCAAGAGGTCAGATGGGTTTGCAGAGCTGGCAGAAGCTGTCTTGCCAGCCCTTGCAGACCAAAGAGCGGGGTGGTCAGAAGCCACTGAAGAGATTTAATTGGGAGAATGACATGGTTTGATTTGATTCTTTTTTTTTTTTTTTTTTTTTTTTTTTAAGATGGGATCTTGCTCTGTTGCCCAGGCTATAGTGCAGTGTCATCATTATACCTCACTCCAACTTCAAACTCCCAGGCTCAAGTGATTTTCCCCTTTTGACCTCCCAAAGTGTTAGGATTACAGGTGTGAGCCACCAACCCAGGCCTTGATTTATACTTTTAAGCAATCGCTCTGGCTACTGTGAGGGGAATGTAGGTAAAAGTAGACTACATTTGTTAGGAAGTCACAGTGACAGTCTGAAGAGGTGATGATGGTGGCTGGGAACAGGAAAGTTGTTCTCAAGGTGAGGGTCCCTGCACCAGCAACAGCAGCAGCAGTCAGAAACTCTCAGGCCTTACCTCCTGAACTGGAAGTTCTGGGGGCCAGGCCCAGCCACCTGTACCAGCAAGTCCTTCAGGTGCATTCTCAGGCCCACAAACACCTGAGAGCCTCTAGACAGGGGTGTGGAAATAGAGAAGGAAGAAGTAAGCTGCAGTGGAAGTAACTCTTGATGGTAGAACTTGATAATGTGTTAAATATGAAGGGTGAACTCACGGGGTCATGACCAAAGACATGGCTGAGGACTCCAGCTTAACCAGCTATGAGAGGAAGGAGACAGTGGGTGCACATAAGCTCCCATATGGGGAGTCTATATGAGGGAGAAGCATGATGAAAATTTATCTTGGCTGCCCAGCTTCTGAGCCCCCCTCCTAATTCAGGATATCCCCTAGTGGGTAGGTTCTAGGGGGTGCCACAGCTCTGTGTTCATCTAAAAGTTTAAAGGGGGCTGATTTCCCTCTTATGTAACTCCCTGTGACCCAGGGCTTGGGAAGACGACCTAGGCTCAACCAATCAGGTGCCCACATGACCCTACCTCTGAAATGAGTTTCTTCATGGCTGTGATGGCAGAGTCAAGGGTTTACTGCGAAAGATGGATAACATGAATTTGGCTGATATTTCCCAGGTGGTCTTCTCACACCTCTGATCCGTTCATGAACAAAAAGATAATGCCTCTGATAAACTTTTTTTCTGCCCAAAGCTAACTGGAGTCTTCATCCAAACTCCCTACTGGTCAATTAGCAATAATCGCTCCTCAGATGAACCTAATTGGCTATGATACTGCCACTGTGCAAAGCTCCCCTGACTGGCCAAGAGAGAACTCTATGGCTATGTGGTTCACAGGAGCTCAGAGCTCTTAAAATCTGGTCCTAATTTTAACATGGCAGTAACTTTGAACCCACATGCCGCAGCAGCCAGAGACATTTGGGTTGCAGGTACTTAAAGGTAACAGCATCTAGCAGTTGCGTCCCTGGACTTGTGTCTTTTGGAGTGAGAGCACAGTCAACCATCAGATGAGGCATCAAATAAGAGATTCCATTTTCTAACTATGTGATAGATTCTATCTCCTCATCTCTGAACCCACTGCCTCATCTTACTGTGACATTGGAAGGGTCTCCCCATGGTCTCTGGCCTCCCCGACTGCAGGGATACCTCCTAGAGCACAGAAAAAAAAAAAAAAAAACACTTAGAATAAAATTCATACTACTTAGCTTGGTATTTGTGATCATACACAATTTCATTTCTACCTGCTTCTCCCAATGTACCTTCTTGTACTTACATTCAAAATAGGTTGGTCTATTCATTGTGCCATAGGCAGGTTTCAGGTATTCCCACTCTCCTTTCCTGTCCTCCCCTCTTTCTCTTCAAATCCTTCTCATCCCTTAAGACCCCTTTTTGCCCCATCTCACTCTGGGAAACCTTAAGTTTCCTCACATGCAATGATCTCTTCTCCTCTAAACCTTCAAACACCTTCATGTCTGTGCTAGTCACCTGGTTCTCGTCAGGCACAGCCTCACTTGTCTTCCTTTCTTTGGGCTTGGCCCTTATCCTGTCCAACCAGATTACAGAGTCATTTAGAGCATATGCCACACTCTACAGTGATCCATTGCTGTGTTTCCTGACCACATTTGTATCCTAGACAAGATCCTGGTATTTGGGATAGGACAGAAACCTCTTCTATATCCTAGATGGAATCACGAGCATGATGTGGGATAGGATAGAAACCTCTTCTGTATCCTAGATAAGATCACAGGCATGATGCAGAATAGGACAGAAACCTCTTCTGTATCCTAGACGGGATCACGAGCATGATGGGTGATAGGATAGAAACCTCTTGTATCCTAGACGGGATCACGAGCATGATGGGTTATAGGATAGAAACCTCTTCTGTATCCTAGACAGGATCCTGGGCATAATGGGTGATAGGACAGAAACCTCTTTTGTATCCTAGAAGACATGATGCAGGATAGAACAGAAACCTCTTCTGTATCCTAGATGGGATCATGAGCATGATGTGGGATAGGACAGAAACCTCTTCTGTATCCTAGACAGGATCATGAGCATGATGTGGGATAGGATAGAAACCTCTTGTATCCTAGACAGGATCATGAGCATGATGAGGGATAGGATAGAAACCTCTTTGGTATCCTAGACAGGATCATGAGCATAATGAGGGATAGGATAGAAACCTCTTCTGTATCCTTGATGGAATCCTGGGCATGATGAAGGATAGGACAGAAACCTCTTCTGTATCCTAGACAGGATCACGAGCATGATGAAGGATAGGATAGAAACCTCTTCTGTATCCTTGATGGGATCCTGGGCATGATGAGGGATAGGACACAAACCTCTTCTGTATCCTAGAAAAGATCACGAGCATGATGTGGGATAGGATAGAAACCTCTTCTGTATCCTAGATGGGATCACAAGCATGATGGGTGATAGGACAGAAACCTCTTCTGTATCCTAGACTGGATCACAAGCATGATGAAGGATAGGACAGAAACCTCTTCTGTATCCTAGACAGGATCACGAGCATGATGAGGAGTAGGACAGAAACCTCTACTATATCCTAGATGGGATCACGAGCATGATGAGGGATAGGATAGAAACCTCTTCTGTATCCTAGACAAGATCACGAGCATGATGTGGGATAGGATAGAAACCTCTTGTATCCTAGACAGGATCACGAGCATGATGAGGGATAGGATAGAAACCTCTTGTATCCTAGACGGGATCATGAGTATGATGGGTGATAGGACAGAAACCTCCTCTGTATCCTAGATGGGATCACGAGCATGATGGGTGATAGGACAGAAACCTCTTCTGTACCCTAGACAAGATCACAGGCATGATGAGGGATAGGACAGAAACCTCTTCTGTATCCTAGACGGGATCATGAGCATGATGGGTGATAGGACAGAAACCTCTTCTGTATCCTAGACAGGATCACAAGCATGATGAGGGATAGGACAGAAACCTCTTCTGTATCCTAGACATGATCCCATGTGTGATGCCGGATGTGATGGAAACACAGAGCAGCAGGGACATAAGAACAAGTCACTGGCTATCCCACCACATCCCCTTCTGGAGAGACTACTCCACCAAGACTGCCTGAGAGGAGCACCACTTCCCACCCCATGGCCACTCTGCCTGTCTCCCCCGCCATGGCTGATTGCACCAGGGTTGGATAACTGACTCCAGCGTAGTTTCTCTGTTACAGGGCAAAACATGTGAACTATCAGTGTCTTCCAGGTGAGGATTTGCCCCAGAGACATAGGCTGTTTGCCAGTTGCTGGTGGTTACTCGAGCTCAGAAATTGTGATGTTGTGGTGGACTGGCAGCCACACAGGATGCAGGGAGCAGGGCAGGTGTGCAGAGGTTGCTGGCTTCGGGAGAGGGCAGTGGAGGAGATTTTCGAAGACAGAAAAGTCTTCATGGTCCACTCTTTATCCAGAGATCTTGGCAGCTTCTGAAGATGACAGGAGTGGCTTAGCTCCTGGTGACTTTGGGTTCTCAGGTCCCATCTTTCACTAAGCAGGGTCTAGTTGTACCTCCTGTCCTTTAAAATTCCAGTAAGAGCTAGCGTGAGAAGGTTTGTGTTTTTTTTCCCATGAAAAGAACCCTGACTAGAAAAGAGGCAGTACAGGCTGATTATTTTTGTGTGTGTGTGTGCAGTTTTTGGCCAGGGCTGGGTTTGAGCCCGCCACCTCTGGTATATGGGGCTGGTGCCCTACTCCTTGAGCCACAGGTGCCACCCCAGTACAGACTGGGGGTATAATTTTCACGGTCCACTCTTTATCCTGCTCACAGCCAGACTCATACCAGGGTCCTGCCCTTTCTCTTCTCCTATGGCTGTCACAGTTAAATGTGACTACTAAATTCCCAATGTGGAGAACCAAGAATCAATAGCTCAAATGCTGTCAAAAAGTGACATCCAATTTTGAATGACATTGATGTCTTTGGTCCTGTCCCTATCCACTTCCCTATTTTTAGTTCTGTTCCTACTCTTCTGAAATGACAATGCCTATTTAACAAGTACCTCTCCCTTCTTTGAAGACAATGCTTTGCTCCTGAGCTTACATTCTTCTCTCAGTGACAGGGATTTTGGAATGTGCCATTTCACAAACCACCAAGTCTCTTTTGGTGTCTTCTTTGAATGAGGGGCTTGAGCTCACATGTCTAAAATGGGGCTAACACGGCCAGCCTTTCTCAAAGATACTAGGAAATAGTCAACATACCAGGTGGAAAGTGCCTTGTAAACTAATTCTAAATAGTACTATTCTTATCATCAATGCCCGCTTATCTTCAGGTGTATCATTCAAGATGTAAGATCATGTACAAAGCAGAACTGTGTACCACTCAGCTGTGGAAGATGCAGGGGCTACTTACTATCTTCAAGAAAATGATGGCTGTGTGGTGGGCACTCGAGCATGTATATACTTGTATTTCTCTAGTGTTTCAATTTTTTACATAACACACAAATTATATCTGCTATCAGGAAAAAATATGTTTTTTAACCTTATATGCAAATTAGGGATCAACTAAGGGTGGTGAGCTTGAGGAAGAAAGAGACTCGATAAAGAATTTTAGCAAAATTTAAAAACATCACCCTTATCCAAAGAATTTGTGAAAGTTCATATGAATCTTACACCAAAGTCCATCTCTAGCCTTTATCATTCAGAACATATTGCCAGGAGGTACAGATCAGGTCCCCAGAAACAGGCCAGGGTGCAGGAAGGTCCGTGGGAGTGTTCTCGGAGGCATACGTGTGGCGGGGTCAGTGTGGCAGGGTCAGGGTGGCAGGACTGGATGAGAAGAAGCTGGATCACATTCAGTCATGACAAAAGCCTCATCTGACCCCACCCTGGTGCTCTGAAGCTGGGATGACCCTGCCAGTTGCATCAAACCAAACCAAGAGGCAGGGCCCATGTAGCCTTTACATCACTGGGAGCAAGGTACCCCAGAAAGGGGTCACGTGTCCCTCTTCAGGAAGGGCAGTTACCAGAGGGGTCACTCAGCTGCAAACTGCCAGCTGAGGGACCAACCCCTCCATCCTGAAGCAGAGGCCTCGTGCGTCTGGGCACACTGCAGCGTCCACACACCAGCTCACAGCTGCTGCTGCGTCCTCATGTGTGTGACTAACAAGGAACTCCACGGAGAAAGGTGCTCTGCATAATATTCTTGCCATTCCACTGGCACATTGTCAAGAGCTGGGAACATCCCCCAACTAGCTGGTGTCTGAGTTTCAGTAGAATCTGTGGCCAGGGCAGGAAAGCCCCCAGACAGCACCCTGCACCTGTATTCCAACCCCAGAGACACACCCATATCATTAACTCCTTAAACCATAGATTTGCATCCTTTGCTGGTCATTTAATTTTAAAAATGAGAGCTTGACTTTAACCCAGCAGAAGGGTTTGTTCTTGTTTCTTAAGCTCACCATCTCCTTTACACATTCACCTGAGGGTTGACAGTATCATTGTTTCAAAAAGGCTCACAGCTACTGACCTGAAAATTAAAGAGGTAGTATCTGAAACAACTTGGGGAATTAAAAGATCAAAAACAACATCTAGAACACTTGCAATGCCCCCACTAACTGACAGGACATGCAAACATTATCCATACACAGCTTTGCAGGATTAAAGTCCTTCTATATTTTCTTTAAACTTTTATAAATATTCATTCCTTATAACATTTTTATAAAACTTACTGAAGGATTTGCAAGAAATCTTCCCCTGATTTTTATCAAAACTGTACTTGTCTTATAAGTTCTAAGAAAGTGCATCCTCTCTCACCAAACAACACCCTAAAGTGGCATTTCTAATGGTCTCTTTGTCCATTTATACTGATTACCTTAGCTAAGAAATTTGTCAGTTCAAGAAGACATATTAACTCCCTAGTTGATTCGGAGATTCTGTAATTTTAGTTCACCTGTAATGGACAACGTGTCCAGGTTACTACCTCCAGAGAAGATCACCATTACAGCTTTTCCTGGATGCTCAGTTCTTTGTCTATTAGGTAGGATTTTTATCTTCAACCAGGAAAAAATATATACATCATCCTACATGAAGGGTTTGGCAAATTACGAACTTCTAATGTTCCTTTTCTCTTGATATTCTTCAGATTTTTAAACATGACTTTAACAAGTACTTGGGTGTCCCTGGTGCATTCCAACTTATTGCCGTCATATTGTCCATGTATCTGATATTCAAACCAATAGCCATCCATCTTAAACCTGAGTATGAAACCAGTCCCTGCCTGCACCAGTGGCATGGAAGGATTCCCACCAGCATGTGAGGCTACATACACCACTCACTAACAACATGGATTCTTGCGCTAGATTGCCCAACTTTAAACCCTGTCTCTTTCAGTTAGCTATGGGAAATCACCTCCTCCGTTCCTCAGTTTGTCTGTATTTAAAATGGAGCAAGCCTATACACTATTGTCTCTTTATGCTGATTACCTTAGCTGACTGAATTACTTTTAGAAATAATCAATTTAAAGCTCAGCACCTATAGCAAAGTGGTTACAGCACCAGCCATATGCACCAAGGCTGGCAGGTTCGAACCCAGCCTGGGCCAGCTAAACAACAGTGACAACTGCAACAAGAAAATAGCCGGGCATTGTGGCGGGTGCCTGTAGTCCCAGCTACTTTGGAGTCTGAGGCAAGAGAATCACTTAAACCTAAGAGTTTGAGATTGCTGTGAGCTGCGATGCCACAGAACTCTACCGAGGGCAACATAGTAAGACTCGGTCTTGAAAAAGAAAGAAAGAAAGAAAGAAAGAAAGAAAGAAAGAAAGAAAGAAAGAAAGAAAGAAAGAAAGAAAGAAAGAAAGAAAGAAAGAAAGTCAATTTAAAAGCAGTGCCTTACATATTAAAAAATCAAGTACTATCATTGCTATCAGTTAAAAGCAAGGGCTGATGTGTAAGTGGCGTATACATGCTAATACTATTATTCTATGCTATTTTTATAACAATAACAAAAAAACCAACAAATTTAAAATTATTACCAGTTAGCTAAATTATGGCATTAAAAATAATGATGACACAAAATCTACTGTGGGGCTTAATCATTCCTTTCTGTTATAAACAAGGTCATGTCCCGTATCATGCTTACAAACATTAAAAAGATGGTACCCAGGCTAACGAAAGTTATGTGTTCATTTACTTCACAACATCAGATGCCCTCTCAGAGCAAGGTGCTGGGTTGGGTGCTGGTGCTGCAGGAGTGACTTAGGCACAGGGCATGCCCTCGGAGCATTTACCATGTGATCATGGCTTTTCTCAGGTCCACTAAAACTAGCCCTTTGTGGAGGTGAATCTGGACTTTGCAGTGTGTTTTCTTCTCTGCAATTATCCTCAAGCAAATGCCTTTAAACTCTGGCTGTGAAGCTTTCCTTCAGGTAACTGAAAGCTCAGAAGAGATATATATTGCATATTGGATAATGAGAAGGAGCGGATTTAGCAGATGTGGTATTTTTTTACAAAATAATTGGGATATCCCTACTAATGCTATTTCTAGGCAAGTCCCATATTAACATTCTACTTCTACATATCCACAGCTAGAAAGAACAGATAGAGATAATCTTCCTTGTTCCCTATAATTCCTTGGATAATATGGTTTTACTTTTCAAAATTGCTTGCCTAGTTTGATGGATTTCTAATGTCATCAACAGTTTGATTTGGTATATTTATTACTAATTAGGTCATGTGCACTAATTGCTCATTGTTTGATAGACATCATACTAACCAATACACAGAAAATTTTAAGATATTGAAAAAGGTACAGACCACATTTTAAATAAAAGAATACAAAATATTAATCAAGGAAAGCTTAGAAAAGTGAATTTAAAGCCATAGGTAGATCAGTGATAGCAGAGAAGGAGGTTCTGGTATTCATCAAGCCATAGAGGAAGGAATTAGAAATTAGAAAACTAGAGACTCTTCCTATGGCAACAGCACACACACACCCCTCTGTCCTTCCAAACCTCACATTTGTATGTGGGCAAAGACAAACTAGCCAATGAACTTGATAGATGTTGTGGAGTGTCTGCCACATAGCACTGTCTCTGTGGTCCCAGATCAGGCATGACCTTTTCAAAGTTTCCCAAGTGCCTGGAGTTGAACCCCAGGAGCTCTCAACCACAAGAGGAGAGTTTCAGGTCCTGGAAACCATCTGTCATTGGACGCTGAATGGTTAATGTTGATTCCCTAATCTATTGCTGTCAAATGTTTCCTATCACAATACAAGAAGTGCTTCAGGGCCGCCCAACCCAGAAATCTGACTCCAAGCAGCGACTAAAGGGCTTTAAAACTGCCCTCCTATGGACACAGTATGGGAAGGAATCCAGACGCCAGAGAAACCACACTCTCCGAGGGCTCAAGTTATAAATTCAGAGAGCTTCCTGCTCTGGTGCCCACTGTCAACAAGCCACAACCAAGAGCTCTCTGGCAGCCATGAGGAGCCTCCAAGAAACAAATGTTCACACAGGACAAGAGCAACACAAGCACAGCTGAGGAGTGGACGGGACCAGGTCTCTTCTTGTGGGTTCAACTGTGGCCAAAGCGCCCAGCCGTTACTGCTAGACGAGAGATTACAACTGGACACCAAAGTTCATGCCTTTGTGCAATCACAGGACAGAGACAAAATTCAAGCTTTTTCAACAAATTATTTGGTCTTTATAAAATTCATAGATCAAAGAACCATTTTAGGTTATCCAGATGTATCTGGGCCCAATGGACACTATCTTTAGAATCAAATTGCCAGGGGTTGAGCAAAGCAAATACAATGGCCATCTCCCCTCCTACTCCCTGAACAGATTTCCTGAGAGAGCTGCCTGAGTTCTGTGGGCTACACAGCACTAGGGCAGGTGCTTAGAAGTGAGCCACATGTCTGCCTCAGGCTTTGGGGAACATTCTAAGGACCTGAACCTTCTCTGCTCTTAAACTGTTCCTTCAGGCTACCCCAGTCCATCTGGTATGGGAAAGAGAAATCCACTCACCTTGGTATTTCCTCAGCTTTCCTAACTTGAACTTGATGCTGCACGTATTTGTTTTTTATTTAAAAGGCTCTTCTATAGAGCTCACTGTGTCCCAGGCACCACTGTGAGCACGTGATAGGATTCTATCAGACCCTATCGACCATGTGCCTGCTTTTTTACAACACACACAGAGCCTGCTTTTCCCTCGTGTGTGTCTGCTTCTTTATTTGTCTGTTTTTTATATGATCACGCATTATCCCCTTTTCCACGTGTATGAATCATCCCAACCTGGATTATTGTCTCCCAATAGGCAAGAACTTTAAGCCAACACTTCTCCAAATGCTTTGACTTTTAGAAACTTCTCCACTTGGTTTTCTTCTTGGAAAACGTTGAAGATGTGTGCGGCTTGCTGATGTGCTTCCTCCCAGGAGCACACCCTCAGGCTTCCTGGGAATAGAATAGCTTGCCTCCTGTGTTAGTCAGGGTTCTCCAGAGAAACAGAAGCAATCAGAAATACATGCACATTTTGGTGTATATACATGGGGATTTACTATGGGAATTGGCTCACACAATTGCAGAGCCCAGGTATGAAGTCCTCTGATTGAGCATCTGCAAGCTAAAGAACCAAGAAAGCCCTTGTGTGGTTTAATCCAAGTCCAGAGGCCTGAGAGGCAAACAAGCTGAGTGTGAGGCCAAGAAGAGACCAGTTCCCCGTCCCCCAGTTCAAAAAGAGAGGGCAAATTTGCCATTCCTCTGCCTTTTTATTTTATTCAGATCTTCAACAGATTGGATGACGCCCACCTACATGAGGGAGGGCCATCTGCTATCCTCAGTTCACAAATTCAAATGCTAATCTCTTCTGGAAACACCCTGAGATATACCCAGAAAGACTTTTACCAGCTCCCTGTACATCCCTTAGCCCCATCAAGTTGACACTCAAAATTAACCATCCCAAGTTCACCCTTTGTCAACCTGACACCTGTATGCATTTCTTTGAACAATACTTAATCTTCAAGTAAAGAAAATAATGAGGTATAATTCCACTAACATGGTACAGCTATCCTGTTCACAACAAAAAATGCACTGATCTCTTCCCAGGAAGGGGAGGGAAAGTCCCTGAGGGGTGTTTACTCTTTTCCTGATAGCCTGTAACTTAAACACCATGATGTAAAATTAACAAAACTTATACATTGGTATAAAGTCGATACACCTTACTTTATGTGATAGAGGAAAGAAAACAGGTATCTGCTTATTATATTGTGTACACAAGCACAAGTGTATTCATAACAAAATAAGCACATAATGTGACAATAACAGTCCTCTGTAACAGGTCATGTGGTCCTAGCCAGTATTTATAACCATCTCATCCTACTGCCCATTCCCCGTCCCCTTTACCTTCAGCATGTGCCTGAGCTGGTCTTGGTCCTGTGCCTGGTAGGATGACCCAAACCTTCATTCCTGAAAGTTCTGGGCTATTAACATTATTTCCTTTATTAAGTTGTTGTAGTTTTCCATTGAACTTAACCAGAGGTGTCTGCGAAGGACCACCCTAGGGGCGCTCCTGGATTCTGGACATCCTGCTCCTCACCTCGGCAGGGCAGAGCCAACCTGCTCCCCTCCTCACCGGCTCAGAGCCAGGCTCTCCTGAACCTCCCTTGAGGTTGAGTCTGCTGGAGAGGCATTCCTCTGCCTGGAACTGAGACCTCAAGGCCGACAGGACACAATCCTCAGAAGCAGGAAGCAAGAATTTTGCTAGTGGGTCACTGGGGTCATCAGCGAGCTGTACCACTCCCATGTCCACTTCTGCATTCTTGGATGCAGGAGTGCTGGCCCTCAGAGGAGCAGCCCCCTGTTTGGGACCCTGGCTCAGCGCACACACAGCCTCCTGGAGAACCTTGCTCCATGCTGGTCCTCAGAGGAGCAGCCCTGGGTTTGGGACCCTGGCTCAGCGCACACAGCCTCCGGGAGAACCTTGCTCCATGCTGGCCCTCAGAGGAGCAGCCCTGGGTTTGGGACCCTGGCTCAGTGCACACAGCCTCCGGGAGAACCTTGCTCCAGCCCTTCCAGGTTTTGTCCCGGAGCTGATGCTGTAGCTGAGTCTTCTAAAGGCCTTTATGGGAACTGGCTCCTATTGTTATGGACACGGAGAAGTTCCACGCTCTGTGTGTGCCAATCCTGGCCTGAGTTTCGGAGCCCTGGAGTCCAAGGGCTGGAGGAGGTGACGTCCCCTCAGAAAGATGAGGCTGATCTGCTGCCATCCTCCTGACTTTCTGTTCCATTCAGGTCCTCGCCAGACTGGGCGGCGCCGACCTACATTCAGGAGGACCATCTACTTACCTCTGCTCACAAATGTATATGTTCATCTCTTCTAGAAACATGCTTGGCCAGGTCCCCGGGCATCTCGTAGCTCAATCAGGTGGACACTTCCCATTAGCCGCACACTCACCCCTGTGCTCTGGGGGAGGGTCTGCCTGTGCCCCACCACTGCTGCAGTTCTGTTGCTTCCTCGGGCCTCACTGTCTCAGCACCACTGAGGGTACCTGAAGGACGTCATTTTTCTGTCAAATTTCAGGACTCTAGTGAGCAAGGGCTACAGCCATAGCAGTTTTCTCTGCCCCACTCACCTATGCTGCAGAGGTGAAACTCTCTCTGCGGAGTGCTTACTGCAGTGCTTGGGCAATTAGGAGCTTGACAAATGCCTTTCCATGACACTAACGCTGAAGGTCAGAGGAATAAAACATTCCCCAAACAAAGGGGCACATGAATGAACTCAGCTTTAGAACAGGCTGTCAGCCTGTTCCCCCTGCCTATGGGAACAGCACCCTGAGCACGCGGTGGGACTGCGTGTGCAGGGACAGGGATAGGCAGCAGCTCCTCAGTGTCAAAATGTCCCCACTGCCCATACAGAGGAACAGCAAGATCCTAAATGCAATAACCAGGGTGAGAAAAAGATTAGAAGCTTGCACGCCAGCACAAGGAAAAACCCCATGGACTTCAAACAAACGAGCAAGTAATTATTCAAAAATACACTAATTAGTAGGCAAAATATAGGTTCCTGAAACAGAACTCTCAAGAAAGCAGGGAAGGATGGAGAGGTTAGGAGGAAAAAAGTAACACAATTTCCTTAGTGACAATGATGAGAGAATTGCTTGCTCAAGGGCAAATTTTATGGAAAATCATGATCCAGTGCTAACAGAGGGAGAAACCTTTCCAAAGAGTTAATGGGGCAGTTAGAGAAATTCAGGTCCAGTAAATCATGAGGACTGGAAGTATTGATCTGAACATTCTGGTAGATGAAAATATGAAGCTGAGCTGCTGACCAAACTATAATAGAACAGCTCTTCAAAAGTGGCTGGGGATTTTAGTTGCTGAGTTGATGCTGGAGTCTTGCCCATGGAGCTCTCCCTGCCAAGCTGGTTCCCTTAAGAAATTCTGCACACTCTGCCCTGGAGGTTAGGAGGCTCTGGAACTCACACAGCTGCACCCATTACCTCTCTATGGCTTCCAAACCCGGAACCCCCAGCCCAGCCTCCTGTCTGATCCTCAGTAGATATTCCTAAACCTTTCCAGGCCATTTCGACTCACTATCACAGCTAATCAGACACTCACCCCCAAAGCCCTCACACTGTAACCAATGGAAAAAAAAAATGCTTGAGACAAGCACACAAACCAGAAAACCATCCAAGTGTGTTCCCTGTCTTATAGCCTCGAAGCATGGAAATACCTATGATTCTTCCCACTTCTCCAGCTCCCCTACCCAATGAGCCAAAAATACTAGCACTTAACCTCAGCTAGTTTTCTCATGTGAGAATGTAAGTAACAAGTGATGTGAGGCTAGAAGAAGGCCATGTGAATAGAGTGCTCAGAATGGTGCCTGGCAGGGAGTTAACACATGAGCCATCGCCCTTACCAGCAGCACCATTTCACCATCATGTGTCTTCCCTTCTTCCCTTTATAGACACTGCCAGCACCACAGAGAGGCCTTCGTCATCTCAGCCCAACATCAGAGTCCCAAACCTTCACGGGCAGGAGATACCTATAAGAAGTGAGGACCAGTCCTTGATGCTTGCCAAAATCTGCTGGAACTTTCAAGAAAATCCAGAGCCCCAAGCCCACCTCCAGACTTACACAATCTGATACTTGGTGAAAGGGCTGCTTAATGAAGCGTGTAAGCACAGTGCCCAGAGAGGAGACCAGAGTCTCCTGGAGATGTTCAGGATAGATTTATTGAAAGGGATAGCAACCTGCCTGGGCAGTGCAAAAGTGGTATCTGAGCCCTGGGGGCAGTTAGGGATGGGCAAAATCCACAGCTTGCCCAGAGGGCTTTGGTGAGTTAGGGTCCTTTGGTGCAAACTTAGGGGGTGGAGCTAACTAGATCCTTCGTGTTCTTTGGAGGATAAAAGGAGGAGGTGGGGGTAGGTAGGAGGAGGCAGAGGAGGAGGAGAGTTTGTGTGGGGCCCCCAACACTTAGGAAGTAATTTTTTCCCCCAACAGTTTCTCTGTCTTCTGCTGCAAAGTTCAGTTAAAGAAACACTATCTAATCATCTCTCTTGCCCATTGATATATAGGATTGTTGGCTTTTTTCATGTGGATTGATTTCAGTTTTCTTTTTGGAAGGAAATATGGAGAACCCTTAAAGCACTCAAGCTAGACCTCCCATTTGATCCTGCAATCCCATTCTGGGCATCTACCCAGAAGGAAAAAAATCCTTTTATCATAAGAACACTTGCACTAGACTGTTTATCGTACCTCAATTTACAATCGCCAAAATGTGGAAATAGCCTAAATGCCCACCAACCCAGGAATGGATTAACAAGCTGTGATATATGTACACCATGGAATACTATTCAGCCATTAAAAAAAAATGGAGACTTTACATCCTTCATATTAATCTGGATGAAAGCGGAAGACAGTATTCTTAGTAAAGCATCACAAGAATGGAGAAGCTTGAATCCTATGTATTCAATTTTGACATGAGGACAATTAATGACCTAGTCCACGGTGGCAGGTGGGGGAAAGAAAGAGCAGAGAGAAGGAAGGAGGAAGGGGGTGGGGTCTCGGTGTGTGACACAACTTATGGGGGCAAGACACAATTGTAAGAGGGACTTTACCTAACAAATGCAATCAGTGTAACCTGGTTTCTTGTACCCTCAATGAATCCCCAACAATTAAAAAAACAAAAAAAAGAACCACTATCTAAGACAATTCTATCTAACTCTCTCATTACATAAATGAAGAAACTGAGGTGGAGAGATGTTAAAGAGACTTGATATAGAACATAGAGTTGAGTAATGGCAGGGCCAGAATGAGAACCCGCATCCCACGATTCCACATTCAGAGACATTTGCTCCATGGCCGGCTCCTCCCTTACCTTAACAACACCCCTGCTGGGCTCCACCTTCTCTTCCTTGTTCTGGCTTCCTCCTCCCATCCCCTACCACTCTGTCCTCACCAGCCTCTGTTCAAGAGCCTTAATGGTTTCCTAGGGCAGAGCTAATCCTCAACAGCATGAACCCCAGGTGAGTAATTCAATTAGAAAATGGGCCTATGTGAGGTATAGTGATTTACTGATGAAAATTTAGAATAATGAATATTTGTTTATTGCTCAATTAGTGCATGAAAAAAATTCTCATCTTCTTCATCCCTTGTGAATGAGGGTTACCCCAAATCAGCCCATGGACACCATTCTAGAGGCCCAGTGCTATACAATCTCACCAAAGAAATTCCTTTTTAGTCAGTGTCTGTGGGAACACATGCTCACCAACCTGCTCGCTAGACCCTGACTTGGCCTCAGGGCAATCCCCCAGGTATGAGGGCCACATCACTCCTGGATATCTGGTCAACCTTATAGGATGGGTGGAGAGCAGGATACTGCCCTGAAGGGGATTAATGGGATCTGGCTTGGAAACCCCACCCAAATAGCACTGCAAGCCAGGTACTTCCTTCAAAGAAAGACATCCAAATCATGGGGGTCCCCTGAGGTGTAGGGACCCAAAGCAGGGGTGCTGGTTAGTAGTTTGGGAGGCTGTGAAAGAGTCCTTCAGGGCCACTTTTCATGGCATTATGAAGATGTCTGGCCAATTGCATTATATGTTAAATAAGTAGGAACTTGGACGCATTAAAAATTAATAGAAAATTATATGAATAATGAATATGTGGTAGTGTTCATACATTACCTCCAGGTTAGGCAATGCACCCCTGAAATGGTAGGAGCTAAGTGGCCTTACATTCTTTTCACTGATGGCCCCGGGGAGAACAGGAACAGAAGAGAAAGCAAATAAAATCCAGGCTGGGAGAAGGATCTTTAATCTACTCAAGCTTACACAGCATTGTGCCTCAGGGTGTATCCCCACCCCTTCTCAGATGGGGACCACACAACCCTGAGCCCCAGAGACTTAATTGCAGATGATACAAATCCCTTGAACTAACTCAGCCTCCTAGGTTTTAAGAGCCCCCTTCGGGTGCTAGTAAAGCTGGTGTAGGGCAGCCATCTTGGAGACGTTGAAGGAATTGCATCGATCTCACCAGGCCTAAAGAGGGTTGGGTTGGAGAAAGCTGGGGGTGGGGGAGACACTAAGAATGAGGCAACATTTACCCAGCTCCCACCTCCACCTCACTCTCATCCTTCCCACCAAGCCCGCTTTGGGACTTCCAAAGAAAAATAGTATAATCCATGTCCATGTCCAGCCTCATGGGATTCGGTGGTATCCCACGTTTTCTTCTCCTCCTGCCATTACAAATTACCTGGTTACCACACATACACACACATATCCAGTGCTGGCATAGCTTGGTTTGCAAAGTTTTAGATATTACGTTGGCTCAACACCAGAAACAAAAACATGTAACACGACAAAAAACTAAAAGCACTTCCTGACAAATTATAGACAGAAAAGCACCTTACAAGGTCATGAGTGTTTACAAGTCTACCTCCCTGCACAGCTTCTTTGATGCGATTTTTTTTTTCCACTAAAGGAATTTCATGGTAATGAAATCTGTACTCAAAAATCAAGCAGTCCTAACCAGAGATACCTGGAGACTATTTGTTCTGTGCTGTGCAGCTGTGTGTGGCACGACCCTGTTTCTGAGTGTGTGTGAGAGTGTGTTGGGAGGAGGAGGAAGGTTGCTAAGAGTGTGTGACCCAGTCTGCTTTCAAAGCTGATCCCAAGGGGTAAAATATGTTATGGGCCTAATTTGATCACACAGTAAAATCTTCTGAATTGTCTTATCTAGCAGAATTCTGGTACTTGTTTTTCATTCTAAAGATCTGGGATAATAACTTTATTTAGTTAGAGTCCCGTTTCCCCCAAATTGCCAGTGCGACGTCAAAGAGGCTGATTTACAAACAGAGGTTTCTTAAGTACTATTTTTAGAACAATGCTACACCAGATTTATTCGAGGGGTTGGGGGGAAAATCTACAGTCACTTTCCAGTAAAGTAGCATTTCACTGCATAATAATGAAGTACTAATTGCTCTTTGTCATCACTTTTTATGCAAATTGCCCTGAAGCATTTGCCCAATATGCATTTTACATTTTAACAAAGAAAGTGGAGTCTTGACAAACGGGAATTGTGTACCCAAGCAAAAATAAAAATATCAGCTATAAAATAAACTGCTTAAGGTGTACTCTCCAAGGATATAAATTTTTCTATTATCTCATTCCTATTATTAGATTTATTTGACCAATAAGATTCCTTCAAATCTAAAATAATGGTTTATATGTTAGGCAAAAAAATAAGTTTGTATGCAAAACTTGCATATTTTACTCATCCTACAATTTACAATGGAAGTTTGATGTGAAAATTATGTTTCTGGTAGAATTTAGATAAACCAGGTCAAAATGTAGATTGTCATAGGAATCAAATTGTGTCAAAGTATTTGTCACAGGTACAAGTCACTATTTTAGAGGTTTCAGTTATTCTAGTGATTTGCATTTTCATGGAGACAGCCATCATCATCATTATAAAAAAAGAAACATGATTTGCATGTCATAAATAACTTTATGAAGAGTTTGAAACTTTAAGGGTGTGTTAGTTCAAATTTTGGTCTAGAGACCATTACTAGTCCCTATCATACTGACAACAAACAAAAAGAAACGAAGGGAGAAATGTGATTTTAAAATTTTCTAGGACCTTCAGAGAAACCTAAAATTCAAACCTGGCTTTCCAGGTCATTATGAAGATATATCTGCCAAGGTGAGAGGACAGAACATATTTTATTTAAGAGTCTGTTAGCTTGATCTATACCATTTAAATATTTAAACATATGGTGTGTGGGCTTCCATTTGTACTCTTGCCCTGGGCCCCACAAATGTTAGAGGCAGCTTTACTTCTTAGAACCACCCCCCCACTTCCAACTCATAAGATTCAGTGAAAGCTGTATGTGAATGCTCTAAAACTGGAATGGAATTGGCTTTAAAGGCAGCTGACTTCCAAGACCATCACCTCTACTTTTCAGTAAATTCACACTTTGAAAAAGGAAAACATAGTAGGTGGCCAGGTGCTATAGACCAAGCAGTAGAGGATGTCTCCCCAAACGCACTGAGGTGAACTATTGCCATACTGAAATGACCATAATGGAGTGTTATTTCCAAAGGAGAGTAATTTCTTGGAATAATAATTATTGTACTGTGCAGCCTGTTTAATTCCAGACTTCAAAGCTGTTTACAGTCTTAAAGTAATTAGTCTACAGCCCCTTCTTCTAGGTTGGATTTACAAAGTGTTATTCACCCACTTTTACAAGCGCCCAACTCTACATCCAGAAGAATATTTGCCTGAGGTCATTAAATGAGTCAGGGACAAGCAAAACACAGCATCATCACTCCTGGTCCCAGACCCCTCCATTAGACAACCTGATTATGAGATGGATACTGGTAAACACCAGCTTCTGTACCCAGGAAATGTACTGTGAAGGACATAATGAATTACTTATGCTGTGTAGTGTCTGTATAAATCATATTAAAGCATGCTGAATAGTACATTATCATGCTTCTATTTTGCATTACAAAAGTAACTAATGTAAGCTGCAAAGTGTACTTTTAATCCATTATTCATTTCTAAAAGTAGTCAGACCACTATTCAAGTACCATAAAAAGCTACCAGTATAAGCAAATCTGCTTTTCAATTTATAAAGGTGAAACAGCAAGATTTTTAAATCAATTTAAAGTCTTTTCAAAACTTATATTAAATCTATGCATCCCTAGTTCAGGTGGGGGAATTATGACAAACTGTAACTTTTTCCCTCTAAGAGATTATATTTCTGAAGTCCAGAATCAATATAATCACTTTCATCAGGTGTGATTTTCTATTATTATTTATTTTACCTCACTTTTGATATTTACATTGGGTCAAAATTTATTCTTAGTTTCCTTTGTCATTGGGGTTCAGCTTGTCCATTTTCCACAGGGGCTACCTCAGTATGGTTGGCACCTTTCTGCAAACATTTCCTCAGTGCATGATCAGGGGGTTGGTGATGCCCATTCCTCTGAGCACTCCACGTACAGGGCCCCTCAAAGGCCTAAAGAAATGACAGATACCAATGGACACAAAAGCAACATACATACAAAATACAAATAACAAACTAAGAAAATGTTTGCAATCTACATTGCAAAGGGCCAAGCTCTTTAATGTTGAAAGAATCTTAGAAATGAGGAAAATCTAATAACCTGATAGAAATGGATCAAAGGGTGTGAATAGAAAATTCACAATGAAAAAATTATACAAATGGTCCTAAAACATATGAAAAGATGGGCAACCTTACTCATATAAAGAAAAATTCAAATTGAAGTTTTATGATACCATTCTCACCTATCAAACTGGCAAAAAAAAAAACACAAAAACCTCATTGTTTGATAATGTCATTGTTGGCAGGGCTGTAGAGGAATAACCACTTAGATATGCTCATAAGACTGCAAATAAATCTCTTAGATGGCAGTAAGACAATCTTCATCAAAGTTATTTGCTATGATCTGGTACTCTCATTTCTGGGAATTTATCCTACAGATAGACATACCTCTGCATTTTTGAAATGATGATTCATTGTAATATTATTTGTAATAACAAAAGTCTGGAAACCACTAAAGTGCTTAGTAATAGGTGCATATTATAAAGGTTAATTTAATGTCAACTTGACTGAGCTACAGGGTTCCCAGATACGTGACCAAACATTCTGAGTGTTACTGTGAAAGTGTTTGGATAAGATTAACATTTAAATCTTAATAGTGGAATTTGGGGGTCAAATGGTAGATCTAATTTGAGATCCTTGAAGAGTCTCCATATTTCTTTCCAAAGAGGCTGTATTAATTTACAGTCCCACCAACAATGTAAAGTGTTTCCATCTCTCCACACCCACGCCAGCATCTGCAGCTTTGGGACTTTGTGATGGGGCTAACCTTACTGGGGTTAGGTGGTTTGTCAGGGAGGTTTTGATTTGCATTTCTCTGATGATTAGGGATGATGAACATTTTTTCATATGTTTGTTAGCCATTCACCTGTCCTAAATGGAGTTCTTCTTAATAAAGTATCACAAGAATGGAAAAGCAAATATCCAATGTACTCAATACTAAAATGAAGTCAGTAGACGATCCAAAGCACGCCCACATAGGAGAAAAACTCATTTCAATTCAAGTTGGGGGGAGGGGTAGCAAGGGAGAAGGTAGGAATTGGGGTGGGGGGTTGGCACGCCTTTCGTGTGTGGGACATGAACACAAGACCAACTCTACCTAACAAAACCAAATATTTTGACCTGCTTGCTTATACCCTCACATTAACCTGAAATAAAATTTTAAAAAACAAACACTTAAATCAGTAGACTGATAAAGTAGGTTTCCCTCCTTAATGTGGATGGTCTTCAATCCCTCAGCTCACTTGAAGGCCTGAACAGAACAAATAAGGCTGACCCTCTCCCAAGTAAAAAGATTGCCTCCTGTCTGATAGCCTACAAATTGGGACACCGGCTTTTTCCTTCCTTCAGATTTGAACTAAACATAGGCTCTTCCTGGTCTTGAGCCTGTTGGGCTCCAGACTGGACCTATGCCATTGGCTCACTCAGGGCTCCAGCTTACGGAGTGGCCACACAGACCTTGGAGCTTGTCAACTTCCATGATCACATGAACCAATCCTCATAATAACCTCTTTCTGAGTAGGTCAAGTATCCCCCTATTTGAAATGCTTGGGACAAGGGTGGCACCCATAGCACAATGGTTATGCTGCTGGCCACACACACCGAGGCTGGTGGGTTCAAATCTGGCCCAGGCCAGCTAAACAACAATGACAACTGCAACCACAACAACAACAACAAAAATAGCCGGGTGTTGTGGCAGGTGTCTGTAGTCCCAGCTACTTGGGAGGCTAAAACAAGAGAATCGCTTAAGCCCAAGAGTCTGAGGTTGCTGTGAGCTGTGATGCCACAGCACTCTACCCAGGAGAAGCCCTGCCTCTACTCTACCATAGTGAGACTCTGTCTCAAAAGGAAAAAAAGAGAGAAAGAAAAGAAGAGAAGAAGAAGTGCTTGGGGTAAGAACTGTTCTGGATTTCAGGGCAGCTTTTTTTCTTTTTTTTTTTTTTTTTTGGGGGGGGGGAATATTTTCATATATTTACCAGTTGAGCATCCCAAATCTAAAAATCAAAAATCTGAAATGCCCATTTTTAGTGTCACAGCATCATTTATTGGATTTTGGAGCATTTCGGACTTTAGATTTTTGGATTCTGGATGCTCAAAGTAATACAAAATGAAATTATTGCATCAATTATAATACATATAACTCATTTTATTGCACTTCTTTTTCCTGAGTTTCACAAATATCTCTTTTCTTTTCCACAAATTGTAGATTTGTGGCACCCTGCATGGAACAACTCTATAGAGACCATTTTTCCAACATTATATGCTCACTTTTTTCCCCCCATGTCTGCAATTCTTGCAATATTTCAGACTTTTTATTATTATTTTACCTCTTATGGTCATCTGTGATCAATAACCTTTGATGTTACTATTGTAATTGTAACAACCAATACCTGTATAAGATGGCAAACTTAATCAACGAAAATCGTATGTGTTCTGACCACTCCACTAACTGGCCGTTCCTCCTCTCCATCCCACCACAGGCCTTCCTATTCCCTGAGATACAAAAATTTTGGAATTAGGCCAATTAATAACTTACAATAACCTCTAATAGGTAAAGTGAAAAGAACAGCCACATGTCAAAAGTGAGATGGAAGCTCACTGGAAGCTCGGCCAGTTCACCAAGTTGCGAATACAGGGGAGAAATTCTACTGCTGTGGAACAGGACAGATAAGAAAGTGAAACAGCCTCATTGCTGATATGGGGAAAGTTTTACTGGCCCAGATCACTAGTCACAATATTCCCTTAAGCCAAAGTCTAATCCAGAGAAAGGCCCTAAATCTTTTCAATTCTATAAAGGCTGAGAGGTGAGAAAGAAACGTCTGAAGCTAGTCGATGTTGGTTCATGAATTTAAAAAAATGGCTATCTCTAGAATATAAAAGTACAATGTGATAATCTGACCACTATACATTATATATTTTGAAACATACTATGTGCCCCATAAATATGTACAATTAGTATGTTAATTTTTTTAACAAAATGAAGCAGCCAAGTATTGATATAGAAATTGCAGCCTGGCTTGGCATCGATAGCTCAGCAGCTAGGGCGCCAGCCACATACACGGGAGCTGGTGGGTCCGAACCCAGCCCACACCTGCCAAACAAAATGACAACTACAACCAAAAAAAAACATAGCCAGGCGTTATGGCGGACACCTGTAGTCCCAGGTTCTTGGGAGATTGAGAATCACTTAAGCCCAAGAGTTGGAGGTTGCTGTGAGCTGTGATGCCACAGGACTCTACCAAGAGTGAAATAATAAGACTCTGTCTCCAAAAAAAAAAAAAAAGAAAAGAAATTGCCACCTATGTCCATACCACGCTGAATATGCCTGATCTCATCTGATATTGGACTAACCAGAGAAATTGCAGCAAATCATCCAGAAGATCTAGCTAAGATAGTTGTTGAACGGGGCAACACCAAACAACACATTTCAATATAAACAAAACAGCCTTTTATGAGCTGATCCCATGTAGACTTTCATTGCTATGGAAGAGAAGCCAATGAAGCCTGGCTTCAAAGGATGGACTCTCTCGTTAGGAGCTAATGCAGCTGGTGACTTTAAGTTAAAGCCACTGCTCATTTACCAGGCCGAAAATCCTAGAGTCCTTAAGAATTATGTTAAATCATCTCTGTCTGCACTCTATAAATGGAACAACAAAGCCTGGATAACAGTCCATCTGCTTACAGCATGGCTTACTGAATATTTTAAGCCACCTGTTGAAACCAACTGCGCAGAAAATAAGTTTTCTTATAAAATATTAGTGTCCATTGACAATGCCCTGATGGAGATATGTGGGGAGGTTAATGCCATTCTCATGCTTGCCAACACAAGCTCCATTTTGCAGCCCTAGGCATCAAGGAGTAATTTCAACTTTCAAAACTCTTTATTTAAGAAATAAATTTTGTAAAGTTATAGCTGCCATCGATGGTGATTCTTTTGATGGTTTTGGGCAAAGTAAATTGAAAACCTTCTGGAAAGGATTTGCCATTCTACCAGTCATTAAATATCAACATTAACAAGAATTTGAAAGAAGTTGATTTCAAATCTCATGGATGATTTTGAGGAGTCCAAGACTTCAGTAGAGGAAGTGGCTGCAGATGCTGTGGAAATAACAAAAGAAGTACAATTAGAAGTGGAGTCTGAAGATGTGCCTGGATTGCTGCAATCTCATGATACAACTTGAATGGATAAAGAGTTGCTTCCTATGGATGAGCAAAGAAAGTGGTTTATGAGATGGAATCTACTCCTAGGAAAGATGCTGCAAACTCTGCTGAAAATACAATAAGTGATTTAGAATCTTCCATAAACATAACTGATAAAGCAGAGTCAGCCTACTGTGGGTGAAATGCTACCAAACAGAGAAATCTTTCTTGAAAGGAAAATAAATAAATCTTTTGTGAAAGGAAGAATCAACTGGTGGAGCAAACTCCACTGTTGTCTTATTTTAAGAAATTGGCACAGCCACCCCAACCTTCAGCAACCACCACCCTGATCATCAGCAGCCGTCAACGTCAAGGCAAAACCCTCCACCAGCAAAAAGGTTATTTCTCACTGAGTCTCAGGTGATTGTTAGCATTCTTTAGCAATAAAGTACTTTTTAATGAAGGTATGTACATTGTTTATAGGCATAATGTGTATACTTAATAGACTATAATTTATTATGAACATAACTTTCATATGCACTGGGAAACTAAAAAAAAGTGTACCTTACTTTATTGCATTATTAGCTTTGTTGAGTGGTCTAGAATCGAACCTTCAATATCTGCAAGATATGCCTCTACCTACCTACATAAAAACAAACAGGTGTGATCACTATTGATATTGAAAGATCTCCAGGACATGTTAAGTAAATAGCAATAAAGGGCAAAACGGGGTTTATTTTGTACTAACTTTTGCATAAAAGGTGGAAGGGATAAGAAAATATATTTGTGACTGCTTATATTTGTAATAAGAAACATTGAAAAGAAATACGAAAGTATGAAAATAAAATGATCTCATTGGAGGTCAAAGTAAATAGAACATACACTTTTAAATGAACATTTTTTTCAATCTTTTTGGGTTTTGAGTCATGTGAATTTATTACTTACTTGAAAAAAAATTTACTTAAAAAATAAACAATACATGCACTCCATGGAATACTATTCAGCCAGAAAAAAGTGGTGACTTCGCATCTTTTGTACTATCCTGGATGGAGTAAACACATTCTTCTTAGTAAAGTATCACAAGAATGGAAAGGAAATTATCCAATGTACTCAATACTAATATGAAGTCAGTAGCTGATTTGACGCATACCCACATAGGTGAAAAACTCATTTCAATTCAAGTCAGGGGGAGGGTAATGAGGGAGTGGGAGGAGGTTGGGGTGCTGTCACTGAATGGGCACGGGGTGGAGGGTTGGGCTCACCTTTTGTGTATGGGACATAACCACAAGAGGGACTGAGGGACTCTACCTCATAAAATCAAATATTTTGACCTGGTTGTTTGTACCCTCACATTAACTTGAAATAAATTTACTTAAAAAAATTAAAAAATAAAAAACAAATAAACAGTAGTGTTTGTTTATCATATCACTCTATTTCTTTTACGGCACTTACCATTATTTGATGATTTCTTTGTTATTTGTTTCCTTATTTCCTCCCCTCTAGAACAGAAGTCAGCAAATTATGGCCCATGGGCCAAATCCAACCAGCCTATTATTTTGTAAAGAAAGTTTTATTGGAACACAGATATAGCCATTCATTTACATATTTCTAAGGCTATTTTTCTGGTGCAACAGTGGTGTTTTTTAAGTAGTTATGATGGAGAACCATATGGCCCGCAAAGCCTAAAATGTATACTTTCTGGCCCTTTATAGAGAAAATGTTCGCTGACTTTTGTTCTAGAATGTGAATATTTTCCCAAATAAAATGTAAGAGCAAAAAGCTTACTTGGTCTCCACTCTACCCCTCATCACCTACAATAGTGTCTAGTGCAGACCAAGTGCTGAATTAATACTGGCACAGGCTGAGTTCCTGGGGAAACAACCTTCAGGATGGAGACTGGTGTGCAGAAGGCTCCTTAGGAGGTGCTTCTGAGACCAGCACTTCAGGGAGGGAGGAGCAGACTTTGGCAGAGGGAGAAGTCTCGCTTGACCTAATGGGGAGTTCTGAAAGTGAGGTAGCTCTTCAGAGGTGTATAGATGAGTCGAGAGGGCTGAGCCTCTATAGTTCCACTTGAATTTGTCCTTGAATGGGGGCCACACTGGGAAGGAGGTCTGACCTTGAGGAAAGCAGCTTTCTTCAGCCTAACTCCCCTTGAAGCAGTGTTGCCCCTGCAGAAGTTCTGCCAGCAGCACTCTCAACTGCAAAGGGTGATAAATCCTTCATTTCGGGGGGGGGGGGGGAGGTAGGAGGGGGCACGGCACCGCATCTATCACAGTTGTAACCTGAATGAATGAACAGTGGTGTGGAGTGCATTTGCACGCATCTGCTGCAGTGGGAGGCAATTCCAACTCATCTGAAAGTCCCGTTCTGTAGATTTTATTTTCATAATCTCTCTTTGGACATTTTAGTGTGTGTCTGAGTTTTATTCTCTCAGAAGAAGCAGACCATGAGACAATGATAGGAGTTCAAGTTTGTTGTTGTCTTTTAGATTTGTTTTGTTTCTTGGTTTTTGTTGTTATTTGTTTATTTGTTGTTGTTTTGAGACAAATTCAAGTGGGACTACAGAGGCCCAGCTCTCTCAACAGAGGAATGGAGAATCAGACAGGGAGGGTGAAGTTCTCATCCTTCTGACTGGGGGCAGCAGAGAATCATACTATTCCAAGTGCAGTTCAGGGAACAGTGTCCATCCAGCATCTGACCATCACTTGGACTGCACTACAACTAGAACTGAATTTACAGCAACAGTTAATATCAGTTCCACCTTATTCTGATCAGAATTAAGCAGACTTTTTTCCCACCCACTCCAAATCTTTACCTTAAAGTTAAGAGGCAACTTTCCCAGGAGGGGAAGTTATGCTAGTACTTAAATGCTCCAGAGCAGCCTGGTGTAAAAATCCCATCCCTCCATTTGCTTGTCTAGAAGAGAAACTCAAAGGACCAGCTTAGACATTGCCAGGTGGATGGTACAGGCTTGTCTTTCCTAAGGACTCTGCTCTGAGAGTGGCCTGCAAGTAGTTAGATTAGTCTTCCTTCACTCTCCTACCACCCGTCACCATCATCCCCATCAGCACAAGGAAAGCAGGAAGAGAAATGAAATAGCCACCTACATACAACACTTTGGCCCAGTCAGGAGATTGCAATTCCCAACTATGCATTTCCAATCAGAGAACAGTAATTTTCACTTTTTCCCCGGAAGAGAAAAATACTTCCCATTCCAAACCTAAGTTTTTATCCTTTGAAGGTACTGTAGACATTCTATATTTTTCATTTTAAAACAATGGTTCCTATGGGAACAAAGTATCAGTTTCTCTTAGCAACCACTGCAGCTTTTACAACACTGATAAACTTGGTTTCAACATGAAACTACTTTCAGTAAGAGCTTATTGTTACTGTAAAACCAAGGTTACTATAGTATAAAAAAAAATCTAAGCAGGATACAAAATTACATATAAACTATGGTAACTATAAAAAGTAACATGTACAAAACACAAAAAGACTTCAAAGAAACACACTAAAATAATAACTTTCTTTGCATTCGTATTTTCTAAATTCTTGCTTTGTGTATAAAATAACTATAGTGCAAAACAAACAGATAACTGGACACTATATAATTGGATTTTAAATTAGAGATGTAAGATAGGAACATTGTGGAGTGCAATGAAGGCTAAGCTGGCCGTCAGAGCACTTCCTTCCAGCCTTGGCGTTGCGACCACATTACTGGATGGCAGAGCCCAAATCACCCGTTCACTGGCCTCAG
The DNA here is from genome assembly GCA_963574355.1 of Loris lydekkerianus. Taxonomy (NCBI): domain Eukaryota; kingdom Metazoa; phylum Chordata; class Mammalia; order Primates; family Lorisidae; genus Loris; species Loris lydekkerianus. The sequence continues at coordinate 27,999 of CAUYPK010006854.1, read as the reverse complement.
GCTTTTCCCCTGAAAAATGATGTCTGAATTTCTTTTGAACTCTAATATTCAGTGGCATTCTATTTTTACTTTCCCACAATAATTATATATGGGATGTTGATTCAATACTGAAGAGAATAAAAATCACTAGGGGTGCTTTTCCCTGGGTTGCAACCTCATAGATTCTCCATCAGCAGTTCAGACCGTTATCCAGATGTCTGCATTTTATCATGGTCCCCAAGGAATTCTAAAGCAGCCACCTTTCAGAGCCATTGTAATGTCACATTCTGTGTGCAAGTCTTGAAGACTTAGGAATTATCTATGAAAGAAACCATTTGGCACAAGACAATGAGTCCTCCTTGAAATCATCCAATAGTAAGTGGTACAATTACAAGGTGGGACAGTCTTTGTCCTAAAATGTTTCATTCAGACTCATCTACTCACTCCAGTCTCCTTCTAATGTTAATCTTCAACTGTAGCTCCAACAGTCTTTTTTTCCATCTTGAAACATCACTTTGCATCGTCTGCAATACCCAACGTGACTCATCCTGGAAACACAATGACCCCTTCAAATGTGGAGCTGGAGTCCCAGAAATGCTCCCTGCTCACTGCAACGGGAGGCTGGCCACTGCCCACGGCAGCCACGGGATAGGGAAGCTAACAGGAAGGCATGGAGACAGAAGCAAGGAGTTTCCAGGCATGTCTAAGGCCCTGCATTCAGGAGTGAATGTCCCACATCTTGACAGATCAGACAAGAAGACTGTAGTCCTGGGCTGGGGCCTTTCTGCTCCTGAGAATATGAACTCCACTCCACTAGTGAGCTAAAGGGGATTTTCCTTACAAAGGAGCTGTTCTTGAAGATGAGCAAGTTTTAAAAATTCAAAACAGAGGTGTCTTTACTAGACATTTACTATAAAAAGAAAGTTTTTAATTTGATAATCAGGAGAAAGCAGTCTGAAGATTGTATAATGCTGAGTTTGGATATGAGGTTCATCAGTTCTTTTTAAAGGCATTTTGGGTTTAAGAAAACATAAGTATGAAAATTGGAATACATAAAGCACGAAGTAGAGCAAAATGGGGGCACTTTTGAAATGCATTCTTACCTGTAGAAAAAGATTATTTACATAAATTTTGAAATAGAAATATTCCATTCAGCATTTAAAATACCATTGGACTTACTAATAATATTCTATTTCTTAATATTTCTATTTCTGGTTATATGGGTGTATTCACTTTGAGAAGACTTGCCTAAGCTTTGTGCCCTTTACACTATGTATGTTATATTTAGTAAAAAGTTCATCAAAAGTTCTTTAGCTTTCTAATCCCATGCACGTATAACTTTTCATGGATATAAAGCTGCCATAGCTTTTGTAGATGGTATGTTAGAAAACTAAACAAGGAAGGACAAAAGAAATAGGAAGAAAACAGTTTCTGAAATGTAACAAACATGATGAGAGGGAAGGACCATTATGGAATAAAGAGAAACTTGATGTTGGTAGATGGTATAGTTATCCAAAAGGGCCATGTAAGGATAAAATCAAATGTCAGAGCCGAAATGTCAGAGCTGACCATTATTATCCAGTCTCCTTTTAATGAAGACTAACAGTTGAAGATCAGATCCAGACAGGAAGCAGTGTGGTTTCTGTCACAGCAAGACTGGAACTCCATTTCCAGAAAGCTAGTGTGGAATCACAAAAACCAGGGTTTCACTACTAACCTGGCCCCTTATATGTATTGGCAGCATGACACTGGGCATGTTTATTAAAAACTCAAGAGAACCCTAATTTATTTACCTGTAAAAGAAAGATAATAAAACCTACCTTGTTCAATTGTTGTGAGGATTAAGCAAATAATATATATGAAGAACTTGTTCCATATTTAGCTCAAGTAACAGTAATTATTATTATTGTTCCTGCCCACAGACGTGAAAATTTGCAGGAAAAAAACGTTTCCATTTGGAATTACTTAAGTTCGTTTAAAGGCAAAATTGAATGTTTTGTCAAAAATCCTTCTTTTTTTTTTTTTTATTAAGTCATAGCTGTGTACATTGATATGATCATGGGGCATCATACACTAGCTTCATAGACCATTTGACACATTTTCATCCCACTGGTCAACACAGCCTTCCTGGCATTCAAAAATCCTTCTATTTGTCCCTGGTAGCACTAGAAGTGTTTTTAAGGAAATAGATGATTTCTCCATGCCAGAAGAGTGTGAAGTGAAATTTCTCCCTGCTAGTTTTTGAGTAAAGCGTGGCACGTGTAGCTTTGGGGTGTCTAAGTGGGCACTGGCTGGTGATGCTGGGTGGTCCATGCACAGCCTGGGTTCACACAGCCTGCCTTTCCCTTCACAACAGCTGCCCAAGCGGGATTCACCCGCCTTGTCCCAGTGCACGTGCAGGACATGCAGGCAGAAGAACGGCCACACTGGTCAGACCGTCCAAAGTGGAAATGTTTTTCAGCAAGAACTAGCTTTAATTTTGTCACCAAATAAAAAGATGATATAGTTATGTTTAGACAGGGCTTGAATCTTTTTTTTTTTTTTTTTTTAAACAGTCTCACTCTGTCGCTCCAGCTAAAGTGTCATGGTATCATCCCAGCTCACCGCAACCCCAGGCTCCTTGGCTCAAGCCATCCTCCTGGCAGAGGTACCCACCACAATGCCAGGGTAATTTTTTTTTTCTATTTTTAGTAGAACCAGGGGTCTCACTCTTGCTCAGGCTTGTCTTCAACTCCTGAGCTCAAGCAATTCTCCTTGGCCTCCCAGAGTGCTGGGATTATAAGTGTGAGCCACTGTGGCCAGACTGACAGGATCTGAATCTAGATTTTAATTTGGCTAGTCTAAATATCTAAGTATTGGGGTTTTTCCCCCTATAAATGACTTCTGCAGCAATTATATGCTGCTTGATTAGCATTGAATAGATCCACATCTACAAAAAGCTGTGTTAATATAAGCAGAGATCTGTTAACATAAAAACCCTTTAAAATAAAGTGAGCACACACCAAACCCACAAGCGCAGGGAAGCTGACAGCTCTTCTCTCTCTCCTTCACGCGCCCTGCTGCTCCGACGGTGGAGACTCATGAACTGGAACCAAGTGCGCCAGGGGCAAGCTTGCCATTTCACCTCCCTGAGATTCGATTGAAGTCTTGTTTTTAATTTCATTTCCTTTTTTATTTAAAAAAAGAACTTGTTATTCACTTTACAAAATTGTTCTGAAATGTAAGTTAACCGTCCCAGCGTTGCCTCTTTGCCTGGTTGCTCACTGGACAAAACACAAACCTATTACCAGAAAACAGTGCTGGTGCAGGCGACACCTGCATCAGAGTGGGCTGAGGAAGACTCCCCAACAAGGGGATACAAAACGCCATCGAGATTTTCATACTTGAGTCCATTTCACATATTGAAAAAGAATGGCAGGGGTTAAGTCTATATTTTAAAAAAGGAAACCACTGGGAAAATGGAATTGGTCTCTGATCTGCGTGAAGATTCGGTGCTGATGGCCTGGACTCTACTAGCGATGGTCTTTATCTTCCTCAGCAAACTTTGCCTCCCTTTTAGCAGGTACCCACAGGAGCAATGCAAACATGCTTTATCTTCTAACCTGTGCCATCGAAAACTTGTGTGGACTGGATTGTGAAAAATAAAGTTACAAGTTTTGTTTTATTGTTTTTTGACACAGAGTTGTCACTATATCACCCTCAATAGAGTGCTGTGGGTGATAGAACCCTTGGGCTTAAGAGATTCTCTTGCCTCGGCCTCCCAAGTAGCTGGGACTACAGGGGGCACCACAATGCCCGGCTATTTTTTGTTGCAGTTTTCATTGTTGTTTAGCTGACCGGGCCAGGTTCCAACTGGCCAGCCTCGGTGAATGTTGCTGGCGCCATAACCACTGTGCTGCAAGCGCTGAGCCTACAAGCTTTGAATGTATTAGCAAAAAGCCAGTATTTTAAGAAGCCTCAAGATGAATCTTTTTGTCAAGTAAAGGATTTTTTACTCCTTTTTTTAAAAATAAATTCGATTGTTAGGATTATATTCTTTAAAATTAGAACACATTTTAAATGGGAAAGATTGATGATTTTTACAGGCGTTATGGCCCAGGGGGTTGAGTATCCCCTGTTCCTGCTCAGCTCTCTGCTCCAGCACTGGGCTGGAGGTGGGATCTGTTCTTGCTGAATGATTGTCCAGGCCTTGAGAACACTCTCAGTTATTGGAAGGGCTGGGGATGGGGATCACAAGCCAGGGCTCGAGGGGTGGGGAGTGGGAGTTAGAGAAGACTGGTGGGGTACTTGCCACGTCTGAGAAAGGGATCCCTGTGCCTTAGGGCTGGAGGGAGGGGAAAGGGCCTTATCAATGACCATGCGATGCCTGCACTCTACTCTAATCTTTCTGTGAGCCATAGAGGGGCTTTGAATGTAGAGGTGACACAATTCCATGCACGTTTCAAGACAATCTTCTTACTGGTGAGCGTGGATTGTAAGCAGCCAAGGGTGGCAGCAAGACTGTTGGGAGCCATTGCACTTCCAGAGGTCTGGGCGAGAGAGTCCACGGACGGGCTGGAGATGAAGAAAACAGAAATGGGTGGTAGCAGGCAGGTTCTAAGTAGAATTTGAAGATAGAATGTCAAAGATGGCTGAAGGATGGAATGTAGGGAAGGAGTGGATGGCTCTGGGGTTTCAGGGTGCCATTCCAGGTATTACTCCTGTCACAGTCCTCGCCGTAGCTCTAACCTCCCTCCTGAGTTCCAGACCCATATTTCCAACTACCCTCTGCACACAAAAGGCAGTATCTCTACTCCTTGTTCAATTACAAAACTTGAGAGTTTGGGGTTTTTTTTAAATTTCACTTTATTTATTTATTTATTTATTTTGAGACAGAGTGTCACCCAGGCTAGAGTACTATGGAATCATAGCTCACAGCAACCTCAAACTCCTAGGCTCAAGTGATCCTCCTGCCTAAGCCTCCTGAGTAGCTGGGACTACAGATGTGAATTTGGGTTTTCAAAATATTTATTTCCATTTCTGTTGCTTCTCAACATCAGATCTGTTTCCAAGAATCAAGAGACTCTGCCTCCAGAGCAGCTGTCAGCTCCACGCCTTCTCTCTTGCCTTGAGGCGTCTTCATGCAGGCCCTACCCTCCTGACTCCCACCCCTCACACTGGTCTCTGTTCTAACTGATGTGCAAACTGCTTCCAGACTGATCTTCCAGAAGTGAAAAGTCCAGTCATTTCACTCCTATGCTCAAAAACTATTAACGTTTCCTTACTGATGAAGAAATTAAGTGCAAACCTCTAACCCTGGCATTCGAAACCCTCTGGCACGTAAACGCCGGCTCATTTTAGGAGCACCATCCACGGAAATGGGCCGGCATGGTGGGAAAGGGTAGGCGGAAGGGGATGGGTGCTTGAGTCGTATGTGAGCTGAATGACTGTGGGGCTGTGCCCGCCTGTCTGGGTGTTAATAAATTAAGAGCTTGTCTTCTTCATGAAGCCCTTTCAGAAAAAACATCTTTCATGTTAGGATTAGTTCCATCCCAGTTCAGGAGAAGTAAGTACCAGAAGGAAACTGTTGTGGACACTGGCTGGCTGTGTCTGCCCACACAGCTCCTCCTCAGGACAGGAATGTGTCGGCCTTGGTTTTTAACTCCCTTTCCCCAATGACGGGTGCACAGCATGGGCACGTGACCCAGCAGCACCAGCCAAGGACACTCCAGAGGTTTGTTATTTGGACCCCAGAAGAGGAAGTATTGCTGCCCTTCCCAGAGGTGTTGAGCAGTAAGAACAGGTGAGCCCGGAGCTGCTGGCGACCGCCTTTGCCATCACACAGTGAGCACCTGCTAGACTATGAGGTTAACGAAAGGAAACTGGAGCTGAGAGGGTGGCGGAGCCCCGACGTCGCAGTTACTCAGAGCAGTGGAGGCTATAAGAATGGTAGCATAGGCAGGAAGGCTGAAATAGTCCCCATCACAGTGAGTCACAGCTTTATTTCACCTAAACCTGCCCTTGGCCCTTGGGGTACTCTTTGTCCAGTGCCATCCATCCCAGCCCTCCAGCCAGGCAGGGCCCGACGTGGTTTCCTCACCCCTCGCAGCTCCCGGGGGGCATTTTCATGGGCATCAGTCCTGGCTCCTCTGCCTCACTGGAGCTTCACTGCCTCTGCCCTCTCAGCCACCCAACTACCACCCACTCCACGTCCCCAGTGGGTCGTTTCAACTCGAAATAGAACTAATTACCTGTAAAACATTTTGAGCATTATTCAAGGTAATATATGATACTAGAATGCCACATAGTTAGTTACAAAATATAACTTATTTATTTGAGATCAAAATTCAGGAACAAAATACTTTAAATGAGAAAGGTTTGAATTATCTGATATTTTTCTATTGAAATAATAGTGTGTCTATTCAGCAGGAGAACAGCAATTGCTGTTCATGATTTTGAATAAACTAATAATAGATCGAAGCAATTTTATTGCCTTTGATTCTACATTTGGGGCTGGATTCTCTCTGTGCCTCCTTCTCTGAGAAAACACAGGATGTTTCTGGCTGAGCACTAACTCTGTCAGGCCATTACAGTTGCTGTTCTAGAATACTAAAAGTGACACTTGTGGCCTAATGGCATTAATGCACCTTTCAAAAGTGCCCAGTTTTCTCCTTGGAAGTAATTTCAGCAGCATAAGACTACAAGTGAGTAACTTCTGATAAGCAATTAGCACATATCAAATCAAGGTATAATATTCAAGGTTTTATCCTCTTGGTAGAGATATAACAGGGGTTGCCCATTAACAAGCATCTGTGAAAAACTTCTGCTATTATATCATGGAAGCAGTTGGCAATATTCAAATCAAGACAACTCAACCATTTAAATAGATGTATTTTTAATCATAAAGTGTCACTGTTCCAGACCTGCTTTTCCTATTAACATGTTGGAGATAATGTTAATGAGATTTAGTTAGTGTTTGAAGAGCAGTTGAAGTCTTATTATGAGAGGCAGAAGAAAAGGACATAGCAGCATTCTTCTGAAGCTGTGAATCATTACTTATCTGTGCGAAATCCGATGATGCTTAAATCTATATGTGAATCATCTTAGCACAGAAACACAGACTTTGATGACAATGCAAAATGTCTCTCAAACTCTCTTCTATACTATATTTTTTCACATCCTAAAATGGAAAAAAATCCCACTAGGGTTGGACATTTTAGTGGGGATAGGGAAGGGTCCCAAGTTGCTATTTCAGAAAATAGCTCATTTTCTGAAGTCTTAATGTATTTGAGATACCAACCACTGTGTACCAATAGCTCCTCTAAAAACAGAATGCCCTGTGGGTGCCTGAGAAGGCCTGCGGGACCATGGCCTTTGGACCACCCCTCCTCTCTCTCTCTAGTGTCCTCCAAGTTGGTGACAGTTGACTGGACCCAAGAGGGTTACCTGACACATCCAAGACAGGTCAATCATTGCCTGGCATGTGGTAAATGGTAAACAGCATTCATTAACCAGATTTTTTCTCTCACAAGTGTGAATTAAGAAAAATCTGCTTTGCTGGGCATGGTGGCTCATGCCTATAATCTTAGCACTCTGGGAGGCCAAGGTGGGTAGATTTCTTGAGCTCAGGAGTTCAAGACCAGCCTGAGAAAGAGTGAGACCCAGTCTCTACTAAAAACAGAAAAAATTAGCTGAGTGCAGTGGGTGCCTATAATCCCAGCTACTCAGGAGGGTGAGCAGGAGGATCACTTGAGCCCAAGAGTTGGAGGTTACTGTGAGCTATGATGCAATGGCACTCTACCCACGGTGACAGAGTGAGACTGTCTTAAAAAAAAAAAAAAAAAAAAAAAAAAAAAAAGGAAGGAAGGAAAAGGAAAGAAAAATATAGTAAATAAGAAAATAGGTAACAGGAGATGCAGCTGGAAAGATGTGTGTAGAACTGCCATGAGAGTTAAAGCCTTCAAAAGGGCCACATTCATTTCCAAAATTTTTAGGAAGTAGAAATTATGGGCATAAGAAGATGTGTTGGGTGGGCCCCTGGCTGAGACTCAGATTAGTGAAGGAGGCCTGGAAATCCTCTGCACATTTCCCAGGATGTGGGAGGGCCCTGCCATAGCGTCATCTACATTCCCAGCTTCCCTGAGGTCACATGTGCAAAGCAGGTCTGACAGGCCAGGGAAGGAGAGGAGAAAAGTGGCAGAGGCGATACTGCAGGGAGCAACCTCAGAACTGAGAGGGAAAAATCCCATGAGCAATGAGGGCCAGTCGGTGGCTTGGATCTTCCACAGGGACTCAGGTACTGGGAGAGAAGAGGGGTTTTGGATACAGGCTGAGGCTCCATCTGAAAGCCAGACTTTCCTTCACCATCTCCATCCTGCGGAGCAGAAGAGAACCAAAAGAACTTGTACTGTTTGCCATAGTAAGCCCCCACCTCCGAATCAGCTAGACCGTCTCCCAAGGAGAAACACACACAGGTAAGCGAGCAAGTGCCCTGGGCACATCAGAAGTCAGGGCTGGTCAGAGCCACCACCTCCCCACCTGCCCTGAGACAGGGCAGAGGCGAGGTTTTGCCACTTAGCAAGTGGAGACACAATCCAATGGATCCAGGGTTAATTGCTCGAGGATACTTTCCCAGATGCTTTAGTTGGTGGAGTCGAGGAGATTTACATCAGGATTTCCTGAGTAAGCAGAGAAGGCAGGTCAGTAGTGAGATGGGATAGAGACATACTGAGAAAAGCAAAACACAGAACCCTGGAGAGGACTGACCCTAGGACTATGGATAATTTCAGTTTTAAATTAAGTCCTCATGTTCCTTTACAATAACATCCCCCAACCTCTGTTTTCCTCAATACCTTGAATGAGTCCCTACTTCTTGCAACAGAAAAACAATTAAACAAAAAAAAATTAAAAAATCTAAGTAGAAGTAGCTCCATCATTTCTTTGACCTCTGGCAAATCATCGCCTTGTTGGTGTACTAATGTGGGCATCCTTTTCCTGCCTTGTGTCCCAGCCCCTGTGCTTGGGCCTGTCCTAGGACAGCTAATATGCTTACACCCTTCTCAAATGGACTCGTGCCAGGCTGCTCACCTCTGCTACAAATCCAGTTCACAGGTGGATCCTGGAGACAAGCAAGGAAAGTGTATTTAGTTAAGTTTCTACGATGTTCCAGATGCTTTGCTTGGTTTGCTGTCACTTTTGTCATCTCACCAGGCCTTTTATAACTACTCATTGTGGAATTATAATAGCAGTAGTTGTATTAAGAAGGAAACCGAAGATTCAGAGATGTGAAGTGATGCATATAGGAAGTTGCAGAACAGAAATGAGAACACAGGACTCGTGCTGCCACAGCTCGGGCAAGCTGTGCAGGTCACGCCCACTTTGTTGGTGAAGGATCAGAGTGTAAGTTACAGTGAGGACCGAGAGTAGCCCTCTCAGTGGGCACCTGAAAGGAGACAGAGGAAGAGAAACAGAGGCAGGAATGCAGCAGAGAACGTCTACACAGGAAGTAGAAGAGAGAAGCCTGAGGAAGCAAGGTGGCAGCTGAATGGGCGACGTCCCTCAGGATGACAGAGAAAGTGGAGGATGGGAAAGCCCTTTCAAGCAAGCAGAGGGCCGCCTGGCACTGCCCCACCTCACTGTTACCTACCAACTGCGCAGATCTGACCCATATTTCCCAGTCTCATCATCACTAAAATTAAAGCTACAGTCACAATTAGAAACAAATGAGGCACCAAATCTGATAGCCAGTTGAGTCTAGAAAGCAATCTTTGGCATTTTGTCAGCAATCAAAGTACAAGTTTCTGTTTTTAATTTTGGAAACTTTCACATTGCACAATTTACTATTTCCCCCCACAGCCACCAGTGCTATTTGCTATCCATTTGGTATCTGGACCAAACCCAAGTATTTGCTGGCAGAAGCAGCTTTTACTGGCTTGGATGTCCTTGCATCTTGCTCATGAGAACAGTCTCTGGAGCTATGAGTTCAAGTGCTGCCTCTGAAACTCTGCATGAGTTCAAGTCCTGCCTCTGAAATTTAATGAGGGTGTGTCTTTAGGAAATCACTTCACTCTTCCATGCCAAGTTTCTCAGGGTGCTTGGGGTGACAATCCCATGAATTGCCCAGATTGAAGGGCTTCTCAAGATGTGAAAATTCCGTTGCTAAAACAGAAAATCTCAGGCAAACTGGGACAAGTTGATCACCCAAAGATAAAATCAGATACTGCAGGAAAAGCAACAAGAAACTCAGCATTCAACATCTGTTGGCTCTTGATGCTACATGAATCAGCTGTTAATGTGACTGTCAGAACAGCCCTGGTTTTCCTGAACTTGGGGCTCTGAGAATAGGTTTGATCTTTTCTAAAGGGCAGGACCCCTTCAATTTCTCCAAAGCCCTAGAATCACTAAGAACAAGCCAAGAATGAGGATAGTGTGCCTGTCCTGACAGTAAGGCCCGTGAGCAGAGGGAGGATGAGCCAGACCCCAGGCTCCCCGTCTGACCCAGAGTTAACGCCCGAAGACCCTCACGCTCCCCCAGACCTGCAGCGTGCTGGCCACATGGCAGGTCCACACTGATGGAGCTTCATTTCCAAATGAAGATGTCCAGTCTGTAGAGCCAGACTCCCCTCAGAAAGAGTTCCAAGGGAGTTCTGAAGAATGAAAAGGGATGGCAAAATTGGGCCACCCCTGCACACTCTGACTTGCCTCCCTGGAGGTTTCATTTCTTATAGACACTACAGATAGTTCTTCCCTGCAGGCCTTAGAAGTCTCCTTGTGCCTCATCTCAGATACAGGACAGAATGGTGTGTGCTGCAGGGCAGCGTTTATGTCCTTATGGATTTTAGACAGTTTGGATGTGATCAGCAGCATCTTATCCTCTTTAAACCTCAGATTGTCCCAATTGTCCCAATTTTCAGAGTTGGGACAATTGCTAGTATTTACTAAGCACTTACTATGTGCTGAACATGTGACATAAAATATCTTAATTAACCCTCAGGACAGAACAAAGGTATGCATTTGAGAAATCACATATTTTAAGACTCTGAAGTATAGAGATACTAAGTAACCCATCCAGGACCACATGGCTTGCAAGTGGCAGAACCAGACTCAAAGTCATGAAGTCTGACCCTGCAACTCAAACTTATAACAAGGCATGCACTGACTCTGTACCCACCTCTCTGGGTTATTGTGGAAAACTAAGTACCATGTACATTTATACATTGTAAACATCCCATAGATGATAGGAGGAGGCATTTTTTAAGAGGGAGAAGAGCTGAGAAAAAAGTCAAAGTAAATGGTTCAGCATCAGTATCCTCCCTTCTTTCCTCCCTCCCTTTTTTCCTTTCTTTCTTCCTTCCCTCCTTCCTTCCTTCCTTTTTTTTGAGATAGAGTCTCACTCTGTCACCCTGAGTAGAATATCATGGCATGGTTCTAGCTCATAGCAATGTCAAACTCTTGGGCTCAAGCAAGCATCAGTATACTCTTCATTCAGTATAACAACAGTGACTCCACTAAACCAGCCAGACACTATTAGAAAAATTTAATGAGTATTTTATTGAGCACAAACTCATCAACAAGTTCTGTGCAAAGAACTTTTAGTATAGCTGTGAGCAGAATTAGACACTGTTACTACCCTCCTAAAGCTTATAGCTTAAGGAAAGAGATATAAGTTGATTAAATCAATCCAGTCCAAAAAGGAGAAATAATGAATAATCAAAAAAAAAAAAAAGAAAGAAAGAAATTAAGAAAACACTTCCATTTATAGAATCATTAAAAGAACAAAATGGCCCCCGTAGCTCAGCGGTTACGGTGCTGGCCACATACACCGAGGCAGGAGAGTTTGAACCCAGCCCAGGCCTGCTAAACAACAGTGACAACTGCAACAAAAAAATAGCTGGGTGTGGTGGTGGGCACCTGTAGTCCAAGCTACTTGGGAGGCTGAGGCAAGAGAATCACTTAAGCCCAAGAGATTGAGGTTGCCATGAGCTGTAATGCCACAGCACTCTACTGAGGGCTACATAATGAGGCTGTCCAAAAAAAAAAAAAAAAAAAGAAAATAATAATAATAATAAAACATGTACTTCATAATAAACTTAAATGAAAAAGGCAAAAGATTTGTATGCTGGAAAACTATGAAGCATTGCTGGAAGAAATAGAAGAAGACACAAAATAAGTAGAAAAAAAAATCTCGTCTTCATGAATTCAAAAATATAATTATTGTTATAATATCAATACTATTTTAAGATGATCTACAATTTTAATGCAATTCTATCAAAATCACAATAGCATTTCTCACAGAAATAGAAAAATCTATTCTAGAGTTTATATAGAATCTCAAGGGTCCCTGAATAGCCAACACAATTTTGAAAAAGGACAAATCTGGAGGCCTCATACTTCCTGATTTCCTAACTTATTGCAAAACTACAGTAATTAAAACAGCACTACATGGGCATAAAGGCAGAATATAAAGACCAAGAAAACCTAGAAATAAACCCTTGCATGTGTGGTCAAATGATTTTGACAAAGTTATCAAGACCATTCAATGGGTGAAAGACAGCCTTTTCAACAAAAGGTGTTAAGACAGACTGAATATCTACATGCAAAAGAATGAAGCTGAACCAGGACCTTACACCATATACAAAATTGTCCCAAAATGAGAGTTAAAACTGTAAAATTCTTAGAAGAAAATCTGGGGAGGAAAAGCTTCCTGACATTGAATTTGGCAATGATTTCTCAATATGACAACAAAAGTACAGGCAACAAAAGTAAAAATAGACAAAGTCTAAAGCTTCTGTGCATCAAAGGATACAATCAACAGAATGAAAGGAAAATTTCAGGAATGGCAGAAGATATTTTCAAATCATGTAGCTGATAAGGGGTTAGCATCCAGAATATATAAAGAACTACAATTCAACAACAGCAACACAACCAATTAGTAAACGGGCAAAGGACTTGAATAGACATTTCTCCAAAGATACATGAATGGCCGGCAAACACGTGAAAAAAAACGTTCAACATCACTATCAGGGAACTGCAGACCAAAGCCACAGTGAAATACCACCACACATCATTAGGATGGCAACCATTGAAAAAAGTATTGGTGACTGGTACCCAGAGTAGTCAAGTTCATAGAGACAGGCAGTAAAAACAAAGTGGCTGTCGGGGCAGGGGAGTGAAAGGGGAGTTGTTTAATGGTATAGAATTTCAGTTTGCAGGATGGAAGGAGTTCTAGAGATCAGTTGCACCGCCATGTGGATATACGTAACATCACTGACCTGTCATCTAAAATGATCAAGATGGTGAATCTTACATTACTTGTATCTTACCACAATTTAAAAAGCAAATTTTAAAAAATGGAAGTGTTTGCTATAATGGCTGAAGGTGAAGAGTAAAACACCTTCAGCTATGGTGGTGAACAGTCGAACTCCAATTTACCTATAAAGGGGACACAAGATGAGAGAAGCCCCATGGAGATGCAAGCAGAGGTTTGCAGGGAAGAAAAGAGTAAGCGAGAACTTCATGCACGGTCCTGGGAGGTAGGGATCTTCGTTCACTTAGGATGCTTTGACAGGTATTGAGTCAGTACAAACATTTGTTTCACTTTTTGAAAAATGGGACATAACCTACAAACGTAGGTTGCAAAAATCTTAAGCGAAAAACTCTACAAATTTAGTAAGACATTTTGAATCCAGTGACAATCAAAAGAGGTGACACTGTGTTTCCTTCACCTTCTTCCCATTCCCTGGAGGCAGTGGGGGCCAGGGAGCTGGGCGGCACTGAAGGAGACTGCAGGGATAGGCAAGTAAATGTGACCCGCCATCCCAACTCCATTCATGCTCCAGAAAGGAGAGAGAGACACTGCTGGGGGAGTTGGTGAACATCCAGGAGGGTCTCTGGATTGGATGGTAACGTTACATCACGCAAACTTCCTCATTTGGTTTTCGTGTTGCAGTTATGTCGCATCTTTGCCTTTCCAAAATGTGCACTGATGCATTTAGGGGTTGGTGGAGAGAGAGAGAGAACTGATGTGTTAAATGTTAACAACTTGGATATCAGTGTGAAGGAGAGATGATAGTTCTGTTAATTTTTCTTGCAACTTTTCTAAAAGTTTGACATTATTTCAATATATGTTGTTTTTGAATGATCTTCGTCTATGTTGAAATGAACTTACAGGTGAGGCAGTGGGTTAAACAAGCAAGATCAGAAACGGAGACATTTTTAAACAGCCACTGAGTTTGAAAAAAGCAAAGCTTGAGAGAAAAGAATTATTAGTGTTCATGTAGCTCTCTTCACAATGAAGTAGGCTGTCTTGCAAATAACCACTTCTGGTTATCATAAATTAACAAGGAGACATTCTGATTCAGCACCTGCTCTCCTTAACCTGAGTTGACCATCAGACCTTCAATGCATGAAGTTCTCTCTACCTCTTTTCTTCCCTGAAAACCTCTGCCACAAGCTCCTTCTCTGGACCATGGGTCAGCACCAATCCTGAGATGTACGCCAACGTACCTTCCTGATGCCACCCCTTTCTAGCATACCTCCCTGACGCTACCCCTTTCCAGTTTCAGAAAATTAAAGATAGAGGGAAACTACCAACAGGATCTTGCCTTTTGACAAGACCTTGGCAAAGCTGTAAATCCAGAGGGTTCTGAAGTGAAGCTGGAGCAAACACAGTGCACCTTGATGTTTTCATCCATCTGCAAAACAACCAAAGGCCAGATGCAAGTCTGGGCATGAGGCACCGGTTTCCACATGCACCTACGAACTGAAACGTAGGGAAGTGTGCTCCTCAGCGAGCAGCACCTTGGGAGATCTACTCAGGGGCCATCCTGGGAAAGTGCAGAAACCATTGAGACGCAAACCTCTGTCATTCTCAAAGGCCTGTGCCAGATGCACACACGTGGGCACAGAACAGCTGTACTGACCCGCAGGTAGCTGCTGCCACTGTTCCAGCTGGATGCCCCTGCATAATGTATCAAATAAACAGACTTTTTAAAAATAGATTAGAAACTGTAAGTACAGTCTTGCATATTCTTTGGGGAAATCACTATAGGGTTAGTGAACTCAACGCCTGGGCCCCGCAAAAAAAAATCATAAGCTTGGCTGAGGAAAATAATTCAATTTCAACATTTTTATTGAAGTAAAATCATCAAGCCTTCCTTTTCACTGTAATTTGTATACTGTCAGATTACTTCTACTCTACAGCCAAACTTTTAAAAGGTTTGTTTTTTTTTTTAAAGCAAAGATATAATGAAAATCAGTTCATTGATCAAAAACATCTTTTTTGGGTGGGCAAGAAGAAGAGATGGACATTTAGTTAATTAATTAGTTTAGAAAAAGCTAGGAATCACAACAAGCTTTGAGAGGGGTAAAAAAGAGAATTATCATTAAGAGGGTTTTTTTTAAAGGAGGGGAGAAGTGATCTTGTGATTATTATTATTACTTTGCTTACTTGACCCTGAATTCATTATCTCCTTCCCTGTTTCCCAGGTCAAAAAATCCAACTTTACCACAAATTTCCACCTCTTATTCCTAATTCTTAGCCTGAAAGCTTAAAAATCTCAGCACCATCCTTTCCTTGGATTTCCGTGTGTGTTTTCAAGTTCCATTTTTCAGACCAGAGATCTAGATGACCTGCAAATCTCATCCCGCAACTCTCGTTGAATGCTCACATCCTGCCCTTCTCCTGCCCACCCACACAGGGCTCCAGAGCACTGGCTTCCCGCCCTGTTTCCCTACAGACATTGCTGCTCCTGCTGTTGTCTTTCACTCTCTCCCCTCCAGCCCCTTCCTTGCTCAGGTTCCCACCTGTCTTCCTTTCTCCATCCCTCCAGGATTCACAGCACTCCCTGAAGGGTCTAGAATGTCCTGCTATCATATCCCACAGCCCTCTTCCCACCAGACCTTTCTGGGTCATGAGATGCTATCCCCAGGCCCTTCCTTGAAAGGCCCTTACCCTTGCCTTTCCCAAATTCCCAGTCCCTGGCTGGATCCTCTCCCTTCACGATTGCGCCATTCCCGTCTTCATGAATGCCTTTGCCCTCACCCATCCTCAACACAGCTGGCCCTCAAAATTCCAGCTTTGGCCCTCCTTCCTTTCCACTCCATGCTATACAGAGTGCTCTGTCCCTCCTGGACTGCAGGACCAGTTCTCTCCTAGTAACTCAAGATATGGAGTAGAAGTCTCTGTATTCCTAATCCCTCCAGTTCTTCCTGCCATGTGCAAGTGACCCCTACACCATATGCATTTACTGTTAATATTTTCATTTTATTTTTTATTTCAGATTAATATGAGGGTACAATCGATTAGGTTACAGTGTTTGCACTTGTTATGTAAAGTCCCTGTTATAGTTGTGTCTCACACCTGGGAGGGGTGCCATATCCCCTTAAGAATTTCTCAATCCCCATCCACCCCGGCTCACTGCCTGAGTGCAGGCTCTCGGATCTCAGCTCTTGGTCCAGCCATTGGTCCAGCCTTCTCCGGCCCCTTCAAGTAGGTGAACGCTGTGTTCTTGGGGCTTTCCACTTGGGCTCGCCCTCCACTGCTGGAGATTCTGCCTCCCTCATTTGCTTCCCCCTTTTTTACTTATCAATCTATCCATCTTTCCCTATCAACAAAAAGAAAAATGGCGTGTTCTTTCCAAAACCAGATGTGCTCAAACCTCTGGACAAGTTATCAGTCACTGGCTTTCTATTCACCGTGCCAGGCTTTTTGATGTCTCTGGAGAACTCTGAACACTCAAAATCAGCTCAGAACATTTTCCCGAGGTCAATCCATTTTAATCCATTTTAATCAAAGATTTTGAATGTGGAAGAGAAATTTTTTATCCCTGCTGGTCACAGATTGTTAAAAACAAACAAACTTGTGTAGTAAAATCAACTTACATGCTTCATAAAGGATAAAAGACGTTCAAGTAAATTTTTAAAATATAATAGGAAACCGCAAAGACATTTTGTGCTTGGAGAAGGCCATTCTGGGCCATGGCTTAGTATTCCTAAAAGATTAGCCTTCTTCTCTTCTCTGAGCACTTCACTTGGAAAGTTCAAGGGGAATTTTGCCCTATAGATAAAATGACATCTTCATACTTTTGGCCCATGTCTACCTTTCCAGTGCCACATTCTGCTATTGGCTGTCACTTCTAACCATCTCAATTTCTGCACTTTCACTGCACCAGTTGTTTTTCAGTTCTCCAGTTTAGAATGATCTTCCAGCATCTTCTTTTGACAAAATCTACTCATCCTTCAGAATCCACCCCTGCTGTCAGCTGCTCCAGGAGGCCGTCCCAGATCCCCCTAGGCAAAGGCAGTTGGCCAGATGCCTTTTGTCTTATTCAGGCTTTAGCATGGTGCCCGGGGATGACTTGTTCATCTTCTCCACTAGTCCCTGAGCCCTGGGCTCATCCATTGCTCTATCTCCAAAGGCTAGAATAGTGCTTCTACACAGGCTCAAGGCTCATGTGTCAAAAAGAAGACAAACAGGCAAGTGATTGCTTTCTATCAGGTACAAGGTCTTGGCAATGGGAGGGAAAGGAAGAAAAAATGAGTCACTATCACAGGACTTGCATCACTGTAGTACTTCAGCACTCCTGGCCAGCCGTGCGTTCCACTTCTGACCCACCCTTCTTCCCTGTTCTCACATCTCACTCTTTCTCAACACTGCAACATGTGATTACTTTGGCCAGACCAAAGTCCAGCCTCTGGGAATCCTCCTGTGTTGAATGTCCTGCCTCACTTTCTCTACTCTGAATCCTTCCCGGCCTTGAGGTTCAACTCAAACTCCACCTTCTCAGGGAAATCTTCCTGGCTGTTATAACCCTCATAAATTTTTCCCTTCTTAACACAAACAATGCTAATGTTCTTATTAGAATTTAATTATACACAGTTTGAATTTAATAAATCTATTGGCTGTCTTTATTACAGAAATAATATGTTTATATTAGAGAATTAAAAAAAAAAAGTAAAAGAAAAATCACTCATAAACCCTGTACCTCAAGAGAACCACATTGACACTGTGCATATATCCTTCTATACTTTTTCTTCGCATGCTTTGGCTGTTTTTTTCACAAACAGGATCATACTGTGACTATTGTTTTGCAAATCTCATGGCTGTAATAGTAGCACTCTGGGAGGCAGAGGTGGCAAGCTCCTGTTAGCTCAGGAGTTTGAGATCAGCCTGAGCAAGAGCGAGACTCATTTCTACTAAAAATAGAAAAACTATCCAGGTGTTGTGGCAGGTGCCTGTAGTCCCAGATACTCAAGAGGCTGAGGCAGGAGGATCACTTGAGCCCAAGAGTTTGAGATTGCTGTGAACTATGATGCCACGACACTCTACCCAGGGCACAGAGTGAGACTCTATCTCAAAAAAATGAAATGAAATGAAATGAAACATGCTAATAAAACATTGCCGTGCCAATATACATACTTTTCAACATCAAATTAGATGAATCCATAGTATTCAGAATTTTATATATGAATCACCATCTACTTAGTCAATTCTCCCCTATATTTAGATTTTTCCATTTTCTATTGTCCAAAAAAAAAATTTTGTACAGTATTCATCTTTTCATTAGTATAAAATAATTTTAAATATTAAGTAATACCTGAAAATAATTAATGAATGCAATTAAACATAAAACCATTTTTCATCATCAATTGTTTCATTACTTACCTAGATTTTCTTAAAGTTTCTAGACACTAGGGCCCAGCATTTCAAAATTTCTCATCTCTCAGTTGAGTATAACAGATACTCAGTTGTGTATGTTGAAGAATTAGTTTATTTCATCTATGTTTTTAGATAATAGTGGCATCCATTGTTTACTATAGAAGCAGGTCACTATAGGTAACAACGTAAGAACATTGCTTCCTCTTGGGAACTATTTCCAAAGTCCTTCTTAGGAACCTAGCTGATCTTTGGGGAGAAAGAGATAGGACAAACAAGCAAGTTCAAAGAAAAAATGCCACCAGCTAAATTTAACAACAGCTAGAAGTAAAGTTTTTGCTTCTCTAGTTTGGCTGATACTCATCATTTTTCCAAAAGTGTATGAGATTCTGGATTCAGAGCTCAGAGTGCTAACCATTACGCCACGAAACCACGTGATTCTGCACAATATGAAATTATTCTTCTTGGCAATGGCGTGTCCATAAAGACCCTCCAAAGCCTCCATGTTGTCCAGGCCTGCTACATCCCCAGCACTGCTTCAGACCTTCCTTCCCCCAGCTCCCATCCCTTCCCTCCCACATACCAGCTAATGGACTTCCTTCTCAGTCCACTAGGAAAATAGAATCACTCAGACAAGGCCCCCATGCTTCCCACCTCCGCATCCCAGCCTCCCTGCACAGCCACACATGTGCTGCCTGCCCTCCAGTCATTAGGAATGAACTAGTCCTACACCTATGTAATGTCCCATTCTCCATCCAACTCCAGGATTTCACTCCAGAAGTCATCTCCTCTCTCTTTATAAAACACACTTTCCTTCAGAATTATTCCTACTAATGGCAATTGGCAATAATTTCCATAATTGCCACATTTCTCCCAACAGCCTCTACCCATTTACCCACTTTCTCTTTTTCAGCAAAGCCCCTCTAAAGAGTGGTCTATGGGCAAAGTAGAGACTTATGCCTATAATCCCAGCACTCTGAAAGGCTGAGGTTTGAGCTGAGGATCCTGAACAAGAGTCTGAACAAGAGTAAGACCCTGTCTCTACTAAAAAAAAAAAAAAAAAAAAAGTAGCTGGGCATCATGATAGGCACCTATAGTCTCAGCTACTCAGGAGGCCGAGGCAAAAGGACTGCTTGAGCCCAAGAGTTTGAGGTTGCCATGAGCTATAACGAAGCCATGGCACACTACTGAGGGTGACAGAGTGAGACCCTGTCTCAAAAAAATAATTAAATTAAATTAAATTAAAATAAGTAGTCTATGTTCACTGCTTCCACCTCCTCTCCTGCCACTGTCTCTCAAATCCACTCAAGCCAGGATTCATCTCTACCACCCCTATCAAAAACACCAATGGCCCTCCAGGTTGCCAAGTTCAAAAGTCAGTTATGTGTTCTCCCAACAGCTCCCTGCCTTCCCCTGGGATGGATGCTGTGCTCCTCTTTCTCTTTCTCTCTCTCTCTTTTTTTTTTTTTTTGTAGTTTTTGGCCGAGGCTGGGTTCAAACCCACCATCTCTGGCATATGGGGCCAGCGCCCTACTTCTTTGAGCCACAGGCACCACCCTCCTCTCTCCTTTTCTCTTAGTGGCTGCTGCTCTCAGCCTTGGCTGGATCTTACTGATTTCACCTTCCTGACCTTTAAATGTTCAAGGGTTCCAGGTCTTTTTGTTTTGTTTTGTTTTGTTTTTGGGTTCTAGGTCTTAATGGCCAAACCTCTTCTCTCCTCTGCCCAAATTCCCAGATGCTCTGTGTACATGACACACAGCATTCACACCTTCTCTCTCCCTCAACGCCTGGATTTTTATCTCTAGTCTGGACCTCTCTCCTGAATTCTAGATTCCCATGTTTAATTGCCTGCTCAACTTTTCCACTTAAATGTCTGATAGGCATCTGAAATTTGCTATATCCCAAACCAAACGCTTGCGCATTTCCTCTCATACCTGCCCCTCCTGGAGCCTTGTTCCTCTTTCTAAATGGACTCTCCAATAATCAGCTGCTCAGGACAAAATCCAGAATTTCCTTTGACTCCTCTTTCTTTCACAACCCACAATTGAATCATAAAGAAATTCTGTCCAGTTCATTTTGAAAATATGTCTAGATTCCATTTGCAGTTATCATTCTTGTTCAAATCACCATTACCTCTCTCTTAGCCTGTCCCAGTAGCCTCCTCCTACTCTTGCTTCCATTCCTGTCCTTCTCTCTATCCAGCAAACAGAGTGATCCCCTAGGAGTCAGGTCAGGTCATGTTCTTTCTCTGGAGAAACTCCTATAAATGCCTTCCCCTTCACCTCAAGCAAAAGCTTGTTAGCTATGCCTCTGGCATTGCCTACTAGTCTTCTTCTTGCTCTTCTGCATCTGTTGCATGGCCACTTTGCTGTTTGTTCCCGGAGTGCTCTAAGCACTCTACTTCAGGGCCTTTGCACTTACTCTTCTTGATATCTGAAAAGTTCCCCCGCCCCAACAGCTGTGCCCTCACTTCATTCATATCTCTGCTCAAATGTCTCCTCATCAAGGAACACTTCTCTGAGGCAGCCACCCAATCTAAGTGTAGCCCCATCCCTATGCTTCTTTACTTACATTGTTCTCCTTTTTACCACAATGGCTGAAGGGGAAGAGTAAAACACCTTCAGCCATTGTAACATACAGCCTGACATTTTACATCTATATTTCTAATATAGATATGTAATATACATAAAATATAATATATGAGCCAGACGATTAAGTTTGTGAACTCGTCATAGAAAAAGTGCTTACATACCTTATCACTTCTAACTATTGAAAATAAAATAACTAACTCCCTACTCTATTTCAAAGCTCCATGAAGGCAAAGATTTCATGTTATTCACAACCATAGAGGAATGTGACTGTAGAAATGGACATGACCCAAGAGGTCAACTACTTCGAATTCAACCTCCTTGAATGACTGAATAATGCCCCCTATCACAGTTGTGTTAGGTTTTTTCCATCTCTACTTGCAGTCCTACTTCATACTTGAACCTTTTAAACTGAAAAAGCTCTGAATCTGAGTGTTCAGGCGAGTAGGCTAATTGAAAGGACCTATTAGCCTTTTGTTGTACCCATCAGGAGGACAAGATCAGCTAGCAGCAGCCATCCCCTTCCTCAACCACCCTCCTGCTGATGAGCCCAACTTCACTCACTGCTGGACAGCCATGGCCTGCTTGAAAAGAAAGAAATTTATACAGCCCTCAACCAAGCCTGGCTCTTATAAGAAAAACATTAGTGCTACTAAGATACATACAATTATCTCACCAACACACACAAGAATGAGGAATGCAAAAACATAACCATCCATAAGACTGTAAGAAATAGCCTGGTCAGAGCAGACCAGGAATTAGTATTTTCTTCTTGCCAAGGGGTCAGGCAGGGCGCTCAGAAGCTGTGTGTTTTGTCTGGGGTTACCAGACGGGAAGTCAGGAGACCGAGGGTCACTCCTAGCTCTGAGAATTTTCCTCATCTGAAAATGTGACTGGTTAACCGAGGAAATATCCCAGCCCAGTGCCAGACCTCCACGGCGAGGCTCTGCAGTACTGTTAGAAAAATTAGCTCAACACCTTCAGTTTGCTTTCAGCCAGGGCTTAGCTTTACACACAGACATTCGAAATGGGGCCTCTTAAAACTCTGCCCTCAACGAAGGTGGTTCAGAGCAGCACTTTGGATGGTATCACAAGACTCCCAGGGCGACGCTTCACTGCTTCCTCAGCATATGCCAGTCCCATTTTACAGGGATGGGGGGTTGTATTATGGTCTTTCTCTCAGTAGAGCGAGCCAAAGTTTTATAATACTCATTAAAAATCAGCACCACATGTAATAATATGGAATACTGCCTGTACACAGAGGGCCAGGTTATAGGTGTTCAGGGAAACGTGGCATCATGTTCTGGGCTTGGCCAGGGGTAAAGTTGCAGGCACCAGCACAACACTAACACCTTATTTTTTTGCACATGTACGTTCAGCCTAAGTCCTAATTACTCTCTGTAAAATCCCAACCGCCACCGAGCATTCTTCCGACAGGGCAGCCACACTCTGGCCTTAAAGGGCAGCTCCAGGTGAAAGGCAGGAGAAGGCTGTGGGCGGCGGAGCCCCTTCCCGCGCCTGGCCGGGCAGGCGGACGCCCTCCAGGAATGGGCTCAAACGTCGACGTCGCCCCTGGCTCGAGGGCTGCTCTTCCTCGCCTCATCCCCCCTGTGGAGAGGGCCGGGTCAGGGCGGCGGGGCCTGGGGAGCATCTTTCTCTGCCCCTGAAGGGCAGCGCCGGACGGTCGAGGAACACCAGGTCTCGCGGTCTGGCCGCCTCCCACGTGCCACACCAGCCTCGCCGCTACCCCCACTCCCCGAGCGCTCCCGTGCCTTGTCTTCCGAGGCCCGAAAGGCCAGGCGGAGCCGGGCGGGCTGGAAGCCGGGCCGGAGGGAGGGGGCGCTCCGAGCCTCCAGGCCACACAAAGCCGCGAGGTCCGCTGTGGTGGCGGCGGCGGCGGCGGCGGCGGCGGCGGCGTGAGGCGTGAGGCGTGAGGCGTGAGGCGCGCCCCCTCCCTCGAGCCGGCGGAGCGCGCGCCCGCCCCCGCCCCCGCCCCCGCTCGCGCCCCCGTCCCCGCCCCCGCCCCCGCGCGCCATTCGCGGAGCGGCTTACGCTAGTAGCCGGGCGTACGGCGCCCCAGCGGCCGGGGAGGTGCGCTGCCCGGCTCCCGTAAAGTTATTGTGAATGGGGAGCGGGTGACGTCAGCGCCGAATGTCAACAATGTAACGATTGAGAGTGTGGGCGTTCCGGGAGAGCTGGAGCCGCGCGGCGCGGAGCAAACAGCGTCGAGCCGCCGCCGCCGCCGCCTCAGCAGCAGTAGCAGCGGCCGCGCACGCCCGGGCTGCGGTCGCAGCAGCGCTAACGCGAGCGCCCGCCGCCGCCCTCGCCGCCCCGCCTGCCCGCCCCCGCCGCCGCCCGGCTCTCGCGCTCTCCCCGGCCTCCCTCAGCCCTTCCCCTCCCCCTTCGCGGCACACTCGGGGGGCTGGGCAGGAGCCGCCATGTGATGCGCGCCCCTCCGCGAGCTTTCGGTGACCCCCGAACCGCCCACCTCGGCGGCTGCCGGGAGGGGGCTGCGGGCTGGGAAGACGCGGGGAAGAGGAGGCGGAAAAGGACTCAAAGTTCCCCGGCGAGGTGAGTCCCGGGACCCGGAGGCCGGGCCCCCGCGGTGGGCGGGGTGGCGGGGCAAGTTTGCGGGGGGAGCGGGCGCGCGGGGCAGACGGGAGGCGCGGGAAGCCGGCGGGGCCACCCGGCGCGCGGCCGCCCTCCCTGCGCCCTGCCCGCTTTTATGACATTTTCTAGGAACGGGAAAGGGGTGGAAGCGGAGCTGGCGGACGATCCGCGGCGAGAGTGCGCTCTCCCGCCTGGCTGTTTACAGCGGGCGAGGCGGCATTGTATTTGCTCGCGTCGACGGGTGTTTTGGAACAGCAGGGGGAGGACGAGCAGAGGGTAATAAGTCAGGCGTGGGGAGGGCGGGCCGGAGGGAGGCGCGCGTACGCTCGAGCCAGAGCAGCTGTCAGACCCCAGGCCCTGGCCCCGGCCCCGGCCCCCGGCCCCCGGCCCGCGGTGTCCGCGCCACTCCGGGCGGCCTCCTCCCTGCCCGCGGCGTCAGCGCCCGGGGCAGCTCCGCCGGGACGTGGGCTGCCCAGCCTTTGCGCTCAGCTGTCAGCCGCCTCCGGGTGGCCCGGACCACTTTCAGCGGCGGAGAATCAAAACTTAAGTTTAAGGTCCCGGCAAGAGGCTAGCTGGGGGGCTCGCGGCGTCGCTGGGTGGAATTCCCGCTAGTCAAGGATCGTGTTGTAGGAACGCGCCCCGCCGAGCTCGGACCTCGGGGCTCACGCCTTCTGCGGGAGAAACTGCTCCCGCCTCTCCCCAAGATCCCGCTTGAAGTCAAAGTGTACTTCCCCACGTACCCCCTGCACTCCTGTCTCCAAGCCTGCACCCAAAAGAAGAGTTTTTATCCAGGGGTCACCCCTGTCCACCACCCGACGCCGAGCGCTCTGCGCTTCCCGCACACCCCGCACATCTCGCAGATCCCGCAGTTCCTCTCAACCCGCAGCTGCTCCTGAGCTGAGCGGAGCGGAGCGACGCTGACGAGGGCGGCGGGCGGCGCTTGTGGGCTGCCCCGGAGCCGGCGAGGTGCGATCGAGCGAGTATCTGGGCGACCTCGGTCCTGCGGGAACCCGGACCGTGTGGGGTGGTCTGACCGGACCGCGCACCCTGGGTTAGGGGGTCGGGGCTGTGCGCGGTGCCCCCGGCGCTCTCCTGCGTGGAGTCGAGTTTGGCAACTTGGGGGAAAGTTGGGGCGCGGGCGCTGTGGGAGCGGTTTCGTCTGTGGCCCGTAGGGCGTCGCGGTCGCCGGGAGACTAGAGCGTCGGGGCGCCGCACCCCGAGACGCGGCGCTGCGCGGGCTTCACCTTGGCTGTCTGAGCTGCAGTCTCTCGCTCTCCGTGTAATCTCATCTGTTGAGTGTATTTAGCTAAAAAGGGTAATTACTTCAGATAAAAATCCTTTCCTGCCTACTGGGAACCTTGGCGGAGATGATGCCTAATGAGATACTTTGCTTTTGTCTGTTTAGAGTAAAATTAGAGATGTTAAGTCTGATAACGGTTTTCTCAGATCATTAAAATGTAACATGTAGGAAAGGCTCGTGGAGCTGCGAGTGTTCTGCTGACATGAAAGACGCCGAGCGCGAACGGCTGCCGCTCCCTGGGTGGAGAGGGCTATTTTGGTAAGACGGCGGGCGGGCTTCTCCCTTAAAATGCGAGATCGCCCCACCTAGATTCTCCAGCAGCTCCAGAGTAAACGGCCTTTTTCATTTTTTCAGGTAATCATAAACGTGAGTCAAAATGACATGCTGTTAGAATTAGTCTTCAGTCTGTAAGAGAGATTGCTGAATTACAGCGTTGCTTTCAAACTGCTCCAATGAAAGGTCTGTCACCGTTTCTATTATAAATTCAGTTTTTCAGGAGTTTATAATTTTACCACAGAACTTTGAGTGGCTGGAATGTTTTTCTCTTTTAGTGTTCTGTTTTGGTTTTGAATGCACTGATTGCCCACTTCTACCTTATTTGCTTTTCCTGAAACTTAGATATAATTCAAAGTGGAGGGTGTCCCAGAAATGGAATACACAGCCACGGAATAAAGTACTTTTGTTAGAATATAACTTTATTTGTGCCGTTATTTGAGCAGTATTTTCATTTGGATTTTGGCAGGCTTCCGGTCTATTTGGTATCATAAATGTGTCGAGTAAGTTCTTCTCTGTCTGTTCTGCAGGTGGATTGGTGTATATGCCAGCATTGTGTGGAGAGACAGTCCCCTAGTTTATGTGTATGCCTGAAGTCAGCTAAATTAGTTATTTCTCAGTCCTTTGTATGCTGTGTGGAGGGCTCTCCCGTGGAGGAGAAGGGATGAAGCCCAAGGGAGGGAGGGAACCGGGGACCCCCTAATTCATTTTCAGTATCACCACTGCCTGGGAGGAAGCCATTCTTTCTCTTCCTATTGAATTATGCCCTTTGACTCAGTATCTTCAGGCTCTTCCCGTCTAGTGGCTCACCTCTGCCTGCTGATGAAGGGCTTAATTATTTGCAAACCGCCTTGAAATCCCTGGGTGAAAGGCACTGAATAAGTGCAAAGTATTGTTACTCAGATATGGAATTTAATGATCCATTATAGTGCATCAGGAAAATGCACTTTGCAGTGATGGGTAGGAAACGTTTCCACCTGATAGAGGGTAATAATAACTGCTTAAAAGTAGATTCAGATTACAGATGAGACAATTAACTCTAGCCATGTGCTCTTCAATTTGTTGCAATTCATTTTGTGATCAAAGTGAGTTGCAGAGAGCCAGATGGTCAGGTTCATGATCAAATCTCTCCCAGGCCAGCCCTTCACTTCTGGGCTACTGTCGGCATAGCCGGCGGAACTAGTTATACATTAGTGCTTGTGAGCTGTTCCTCAGAATTTGTAATCGAGGCTCCTGTGATGCCAACAAAAGGACTCAGGCCAATCTGTATTGTTGGGAGCAGTTTAATTTTACTTGGATTAATTCTTACTTAGTGTCTCTGGTGTGTATCCACCCTTAACAAGGAGGAGAGGGACCTTCCTCTCTAGGCTCCTGTGCCTGGGTCCACTGCTCTGATGTTTGAGCAGCAGGTTTCAAGGGGCATGGCACCTGGTTTATTGTAAATGCAGGCTTGATTGTTAGATGAATGAGAGAATATTTAGATAAATACATGTCTTCCTGTTTTTCCAGGCGGGGAGGGGCTGGACCAGCTTCATGGACTATTGCTTACAGTTCCTTTCCCCTCCCCTACTCAGAAAGACCTCACACTTGTTTAATGCTCTGTTGTCTTATTGAAATCCTTAATAATTCTTGAACAAGGAGCCTCTCATTTTCATTCTTCACTACACCTCACAAATTATCTCGTCCTGGTGAGAAGGGGTGGTGTAGCATGGAATGGCAGGCAAACCACTCCTCTCTTTCAGCTCGTCCTTGTCGACAGTTGCCAGGCAGGAATTGGTGGGAATACTGGCTTTGTGTTGCCACATCATCTGATTTTCCCAAGGGAAGCTGGATATTTGATTTTTATGCGGAATCTCCTAATTTTTAAATATCGGGTCAAAATTTAAAAGAAATTTTGGATGAGAACATATGGTAGAGCTGGCCTATAAACTAACTGCCTGCCTCCCACCCCTGAATGGACTAAAATGTCTTTTTATTTAATATTTCTGTAAAGGCCTGAAGCACATAGTAGATGATTTGGTTTTTTAATTTTTTTATTTTTTTTTAATTAAATCATAGCTGTGTACATTAAAGCAATCATGGGGCACCATAGACTGGTTTTATAGACCGTTTTACACATTTTCATCACACTGGTTAACATAGCCTTCCTGGCTTTTTCTTAGTTACTGTGTTAAGACATTTACATACTACATTTACTAAGTTTCACATATACCCTTGTAAGGTGCACCGCAGGTATAATCCCACCAATCACCCTCCGCCCACCTCCCCCCTCCCTTCCCTCCCTTTCCCCTTTCCCCCTATTCTTAGGTTGTAACTGGGTTATAGCTTTCATGTGAAAGCCATAAAGTAGTTTCATAGTAGGGCTGAGTACATTGGATACTTTTCCTTCCATTCTTGAGATACTTTACTAAGAAGAATATGTTCCAGCTCCATCCATGTAAACATGAAAAAGGTAAAGTCTCCATCTTTCTTTAGGGTTGCATAATATTCCATGGTGTATATATACCACAATTTATTAATCCATTCGTGGACCAATGGGCACTTGGGCTTTTTCCATGACTTAGTTATTATGAATTGGGCTGCAATAAACATTCTGGTACAAATATCTTTGTTAT